>OY992887.1:90589439-90736939 GCA_963921405.1 Cepaea hortensis
AGTTGGTGGATAGCTTAAAAGTGGACGTAGATAGAATTTCGTCTATGATAGAATTGATAAAGAGGCAAACGCTTGAAAGAACGGCGCACGAGACAGTTATGAGTTATTATTATTATTGTGGTGTAGGCAAGTCCAATAGATGGCAGCCGGTTGATAGGAATGATAAACAGTGCGGCAACAATACTAAAGATATTAGCTATATAAATACGAAAGCAGATAAGAGTGAGACACAGAGATATATAGTGAGACAAAACAAAAATGTAAGAATTGGTAAGGGTCAGAAAAGGAATTATTATAAGAAACAGTGGTCTTGGCCTTCAAATAGTGAAAACGCAAGAGCTTTACGAGAAAACTGGTTGCAGATCAGACAGTTGCGATATTCGGTTGCAAGGTTGAGTAACAGAGAAGAAAACACAGACGAAACTTTAGGTAGTCAGAAAGTGTTTTCAGTCTTTAGTGTCAGACAGGAAAAAGAGACACAGACACAGACAGTCAGTAATGTGGAGAAGAGTACTCAGACACGGATTGATAAAGTGGAAAAGAAAACTCAAATAAAATCAACTCAGTTGAAAGTGACAAAGGGAGACACGGTTAAATTTAGGCAGGCAGGCAGTGCAGAGGTTAGACAGACCAAGACAAAAGACATCAAAAGAAAAATTAGAAAGAATGCCAAGGCTAGATCTGCAACGAGTTTGCTTGTAAATATAGGGGATGATTCGTCAGAGGCATCGGATAACCAGGGAGCAGTAGTGCGGTATACTAGGTTAATAAATTTGTATTCAGATAATGAAGAAGAAAGTTTAGCCGGGTTGGCAGATATTGAAGATAATGTACGTGACCATAAGTTAACTAAATTTAAAAGGAATAAGAAAATTGCAAATGAAGAGCATCCTGAGTGGAGAGGAATTAATTCTTCCTATGGGACATGTGACAGTAACCTAGAAACTATGCCTGTTACTGCTGATTCATCATATACCAGTATATATGGCAGAAAAGTAGCAACAGCTAGGAGACGGATTCCAAGGATGGGAGAAAAAGATACTTTCAAAAAGAAAGATGTTTGTCTAGTAGAAAGTAGAACACAAAAACAGCAGTAGAGGTCTCATGAAATCGATAAGACCATGGTTATATTTAAATAAGAATTAACTGATACGTGAGGATTTAAGTATTTTGTAATTGAGGTTGGGGTAATTCAAGTTTGATGAGAGTTACAGTCTAAAATAAATGAACTGAGGCAATTTTATAGTAACACAGTATGTGGTATATGGTATAGCTATACTAGCTAAAAAAAAACTTCCGGTTTCAAGATGGCGACGGACGGGTTGTTTTGTGATCATTAACTTTTTCGCGTAGGAGATGGATTTATTCATCTCTTGCGTGTAATTTGTGTGCCAGGATGTAAAACCAGGAGAATCTACTCAAGATCTGCGCGGATGCTACGGAGTTTCGTGCATCGAGCGAAGCAATCCTTGAGCGAATTTTTGGCAGTGTGTGAGGTTTCTGTGTTTTCGGTTTTTCAACATGGCGGAACAACGTGTGTTCTCCGAGCGGTCAGCAGCCAACCTAACGAGGCGGCGTGGACGCCGCGCAGGCAAAAAGAAGCAAGGTAAGCGTGGTGGTTTAAGACGTTTTAGACTCAAGTGTCACCGTCTAGGACTCAGGAATATCCGTATTCTGTATTGGAACTGCGCCAGCGTAAAACAACTGGGCTCTATTTTAGAAACCCTGGTTTACAGGAACGATATTTTAACACTCCAGGAGACGAGACTGGGCGATCAGCTACTCCGTATTGTCGGCTTCAAATGTTTCTACAACAGACGACATCTGGGAATGGCGATTCTCGTTCGCGACAGCATGGTGGCGTCAGAGCTAGACATGTCCAGTTGGGACATTGACGATATATAGGCGTTGAGAGGCGTAATACAGGCGTTGAGAGTTCATTCCAGTATACCTTTCGTGTTGGTTAATGTTTATGCCAGCAATGCGAGTATGGACGCCAAGAAGTGGCAGTGCTTAAGTGGCATATTAGGTCACGAGAGAAATGTTATTTTCTGTGGCGACTTCAACGCTAAAGGCAGATCATAGGGGAAACATTTCCTCCAATACACAGAGGGAGGAGCTCGAGACTGCACTTGAAACCATTGACCTGGTTTGTATCAACAGTGGCCGTGTCACCAGGACAGCAAGCCGTCCAGGCGATGAGGACAGTGCTATTGATCTGGCGCTGGTTTCACCTCTACTCACTACAGTGTGTAGATGGGGTATCCTAGGACACCACGGCAGCGACCACCACCCTTGCAGCATATTGGTTGAGAAAGGCAGAACCAGGCAGCACAAGCTAAAGGTAAAGACTTTACACTATGACAGTACAGGGCAAGATGTGGTGAGTAAAATAAGACGTGACAAGCGCAGAAAGCTTCAGGGCAGGAAAAAAAGCTGGGAGCAGCCACCTTGGTGGAATTTCGATGTGGGGAAGGCCTGGGTGGATAAGCGTAGTGCTGTAAGGAGATGGCAAAATGCCAAGAAGAACAGAGCTGGTCATCCTAGTCCCTGCATGCACTTAGAAAGAGAGATGCACACAAAAGTAAGCTATTTTAAAAAAAACTGGTCAAGGTGGTTAAAAGCGAAAAATGGGCAGAGGTGTGTCAAAGAGTAAGCACAGACAAGTCACTGAAATTGTTCTGGCGACTACATAAAAGCATGAGTGGTGTAGTCAAGAATAAGAGCATTTCTGACTTCCAAGGTGCTGACCTCATCTGGCAGAGGACTGACGAGGACAAGGGCAAAGCCCTCTTTGAACGCTATCTAGAGCAGAGCAACCAGACAGACATGGGAGGCCGAAATCTGGCCAAGGAGGTCACCCCAGACAAGTGCAAGGCCCAGAACACTTCGGATAAAGAAACAGTGACAGTGAAAGAAACCAAGGCTGTACTTCGACGATCAAAAAACAGCGCTCCAGGGCCTGATGGCATAAGATACGACGACATCAATAGGTGTACCGACAATGAGCTAGAGAAACTAGCAGACATGTACAACAACAGTATAGAAAGTGCTAGCATCAAGGAGGAGTGGTTACACAGCTATCTGATTCCCTTGCCGAAACCTGACAAAGACCACACAAAAATTCAGGGATATCGAATTATAACCATGCAGAATACAATAGGCAAGCTGCTGGAGAAGGTAATTGCCAGGAAAATATCAAGCCAGCTAGAGAGGCAAGGTGTTTTCCCACCTACCCTGGGTGGGTACCGCCCAAAAAGAGAAACCTGGACCAATGCAGCAGTCTTTGCCCATGATGTCTATGAAGGTTTCCACTCAGGCATTGAAACCTTTGCTGCAGTGATTGATCTTGAGGACGCATACAACAGAGTACCATTGGATTTTTTAATGCTTCAGCTTCTTGAACTAAAAGTAAGTTCATTCCTCCTTAGTTGGATCGCTGCAGCCCTCTTCCAACGGAAAGTAGTTTTTAGATGTGGCAGTTGGACTTCGGAACCAACAACAATATATCCTGGCCTACCACAGGGATCACCATTATCTCCGGTACTGTTCAACGCCTACACAGTGAGAATCACCAGTGAGCAGATCACTGGATCTGGCAGGACATTGTCATATGCCGATGATGTTTTGGTGTATCGTCAGGGTAAGGATAGAGAGCAGGTTGCTGTGGAACTACAAACCGAACTCAATCGCATAAGTACTTGGTGTGATGAAGCTGGGGCAATGGTCAACCCAACAAAGGCAAGTGACATGGTTCTCCTTGAATAATCATATTGTCAACACTCCAACACCAACTGTAATGCTGTGTTCAGAGACAGTGGAAAGAACGCAGGCAATGCATTACCTGGGGATACGATTTGATCGAAGCCTTGCTTATAATGAGCACATAGACCAGGTGATAACAAAGGCCAAGCGGGGTATGGCTGCGAAAGCGGGTGATGGCGGCAGCAAACTGTGAGCAGCGCCATCTATGTCTTCTGTACGAGGGGCTGGTCATGTCTGTTTTGGAGTATGCAATGGCAATCCTGACTCTCAGCCGTAAACAGATAGAAAGGATGGAAAGGATACAGAATAGAGCTATGCGCATTATTCTTGGATGTACAAGAGATACAGCATGCAGGGCGATGCGCTACCTTCTTGATTTTCCAACCATTGAAGACAGAATACAAGTTTGCAGGGCACGCGCCTACCTCAGAGTTAACGCAAACACACAACATCCACTGCATAGTGAAATTATGAAGGTGAAGGGCAGCAGGTTAAAAAGAGGACGGTCATGGATGGGTCAAGCCGAAGACATTCTTCAACAGGTGTGTTCACTTGAGGACTTAGAACCTGGCGAGGAGTGGGTGCAAGTGCCAACAGATTTCTGCACATCCTTTTCAGTTTGCATCCAACTATATAGAAAATGCAGACAAGAAAATCCGGCTGCTGTGGAGGATGAAATACAAGCGTTGATTTTCGAGAATTCGCTAGACGGTGATGCGGTCATCTACACAGATGGGTCGGTCGTCCGACATGTGAGAAGCTCATGGGCCTTTACAGCTCGGGCCGGAGGGAGAATTGTAAAGGATGACTCTGGTGCTTTCACTGAAACCACAAGTAGCCTGACTATGGAAGTCATGGCAGTAAGTAAAACAATAACATGGCTCGAGACACAGACATTCACTAGGGCATGGTTCCTTAGCGACTCAATGAACATGATCAAGAGGATAGAGGAGGGGTCGATCCGAAGAGAATGGTTGCTGCCTCTGGAGCGGTCTCGGCTGGCAAAGATTAGTTTCATCTTCGTGCCAGGGCATGCGGAAGTACAAGGAAATGAGCGGGCTGACAAGCTCGCAGGTGAGGCTACTGTGGAGGGCGGACGCGCCATGGACCAGGCTGACATTCTGAATGCTCTATGAGAAGTAGGACTTTTGCGTGAACCAAGTGATGACTGTGAATCTACAACCATGGCCAGACTGCGAGAACAGCAAATTAAAAGAGGGGTGGCCAAACAAGAACACTACGCAGGAAGCCAAAGAAGATTGATAAACCAACACAGAACTGGCGTCGTTAGCCGCTACACGCTGCGGGATTTGCTGAGGAGGGGATCCGAGCACTTATGGACTGAATGGTTCGATGTGCAATGAGGATGATCTGTCGACTAACTAACTAACTAACTATATATCGGACTGGCATGTGCACTTTGTTACACTATTCTGGTGTTCCGTATAGGATTTATTAAATTATAGAAGTATTTTTGAATTCTGCATATAATTTTAAACATATCTGGAAAGTTTCGTCGCTGTTATAGCTCAGCTGTGGATGAAAAAGAACATTTTCGGCGAAGCGTGTTTTTGTGAATGGGTAAACGCATGGCTCTGTGCCACGGCGACTGCGCATGCGCGTATCGATCGCTATGACATGTTACACTTTCGCTTTTCTACACTCAAAACGTGCAATTTGAACTTCTAAAGATAAAGAGAACACAAGTTTAAAGGTTATTTATAATTTATTTGGATACTTGTACTATCTTTTAATCATTTAACATGACGGAACATATTTTTGAAGTCAGTTTTCATAATCCGTCTATGACCCGTGTTGGTTGAGACCAACCTCGCACGCGGAGAAAAATTAAAACGGCAGAGTGAACCGTAAATACCTTTTTTCTTCTGCTTGCAATAGAAAACCATCAATTGTAGATTGGTTTTGGAATTCTGTATCCAATTTTACAGAAGTTGGAAAGTTTCATCGCTAAACTTGCTTTAATTGTGGTTGAAAAACAGCCGATGATGTTACGATCCATGAAACCCAAAACGGCGGCTTATCTATATAAAAATCTTTGTAGAGCAATCATTGTTTTATTACCAGTCCGAGATAAGACTCACAAGACAAGAATTAGGGTGAATAAACCCACAAAAACCACGTACCTCAACAATAACCACAGCTGATGAAGCAGGTTAGACGAGGTCGAATTTGGAATTTTTGTTTTTGAATTGGAATCGGAATCGGAATCATTGTTTTCTCGCCAGCTTAAGTCATAAGTAGTCCTCCAGTCACGCGAGAGACCCGGGTTCTCTTCCCGGCTGGGCATATATTATTTTTTTTTTAAATTTCTCACAAAATTGTTAGGTGATGTAATAGAAACTATTAAACATTACGAACTAAAATATTATATAGTACTAAGAAACTGGAAGTTTGTGAATAAAGTGTGCTCTATGGATCTGTGCAAGCTGCCTTGAGAGCAATAGTATCGATTCTTGACGTAACTCATTCATGTTCTAATAGTCTATACCGAGTTGTGTTGTCATCATTTCTGTTCGCATACTCTTCGTCTAGTGTGCTGCCAGTCACTTGTAATATAGGGTGTATTTTTAATGACTGTGCAGTGTTTGAACATATTGCCGGTCCAAGTTTTATACTTACCCTCTGTAAAGTTCATGCAACATAATAGGTAAACACAAAACTTGGACCGGCAATATGTTCAAACACTGCATAGTCATTAAAACTACACCCTGTACATATCTTCCCTTATTCAATGGCGCCAAACTGCCTTCTTTCTTGGATTCCCTTCCGTTATTTTCTTCCAACTTTTGAAGTCATGGGGTGCATTAGGTATATGATGCTGACCCAGTGCGGTTTTAACCAATCGACGCCCGATGAGTGTAGTGGACAATATCACGTCTTTCGCCTTTACCAGGTTTATATTTTGTACGAACGGTTTTAAGTATTCCGTCGTCAAACAGATTCCAATCCAATGCTAGGAGAAGGAATTATATGCTATTAGATTCAGCGTTACGCTGATGATAGGTCGCTGAAAACGAAACAAGTTTCAAGAAATGATTAGAAAGTCAAAGCAAAGGACTAACAGAAACAGAAGTAATGGTTATTGCAAGGAAAAAGTGTATATCCAAACGGAACCACAGCGAATGGAACCATCTCGAAACAAGTATTAACGTACTTTGGTACTTTGATAACAGTAGATGGGGGATGTATTAAGGAAATTAAATGTAAAATAGTCCTAGTAAAAGCAGCATTTCATCTTTGTTAATCGAGGTGGGGACAAGAGTTCTACCTACAGAGCTATAATGAGCCAATCCTGATGCATGGAAGCGAATCATGCAGATTAGGAGACACGTCAAGAATTATATGGAAGTTGCAGAGTTGTGGTTTTATAGAAGAATGTTAAGAACACGGTGGATGGAGAAAAAAGAATAAATTTATCTTGAAAGAAGTTGAGTCAGCGAGAACTGGTTACTCGCGTCAGAAGACAGTTCAGTCTTTGGGCATGTCATGAGAAGGGGGAAGCTTGGGGGGGGGGAGGAGAGAAAGAGGGTGGGGCTTTGAGACACCAAGGGAAAAGATCCTGGACACTTTACTTAGATTTTTATCTTTTCTCCTTTTAAAGTAAACTAAAATGATAGATAATTTATAATTTGAATTCAAAGGTCGAGAAATATGCCTAGGGGCAAGAAGTAGGTATACGTTTTTAGCGAAACTAAAATGGGCTTCTCTCCCTTGCTTTTATACTTGTTTAAAAACTACCAAACTACAAATAGAGCCAACTGAATGAGACCCAAGTTAGTATTTTGTTTCCTCCCTCAAATAAACAACGGAAAAATGCTGCTGCTGGAGTGTGGATTGTTAGGCATTGATGTATTCTAGACCAGTGGTCGTAAATCTTTTTGTGTTGTGCCGGTCGAAATGATGATGTAAAATCACTTACCGCACCTGCGTCAAGTCCGCTATGGTTTGGTTTGTTTCTACTCTGCTGTCTATCCACCTTGACCCGATGGGCTTGCGTGTTCTAATGACCCCCAAGTGATACAAACTCCGCCGTGGAGCAAGCACGAAAAAAGGCTTCTGGTCGTCAGAAGTGTCCCCCTTCCCAGAATGTTTCGGCCCTTTACCTTATTGAAACTCTAGGGGAGGGACATTTGTTTTTTGCGCTCGCTCGCTTTGAACTCAAGCGTAGTCCATAATACTACTTCTAGTAGTGATTGGCTGAATTTTGCGTGTGGGCTAGCTTTCCCTACAGTGTCCCTCGCCATCAGGCGAACCCACTCCGACTTCAGAAGTACTTGTAATTTACGTCCGCAAGCCAAGGACAATAGGTCAACATTTTAGTCCAACTATCCGGTGTAGGGGGTTGAACCCCTTACCTCAGCATCAGCACACCGGATATTTAATAACACGCTTTCTTATCTATTCGGCCATGCTGACCTACGGGAGAGGGGACATGACTCAAGTTGTCTTTCCCCTGTCGTGCGTTCGATCTTCGTGTTGCATTTACGTTGTCTTGTGTTGTTCTGCGTTTGTCCCACACCTGCGAAAAATGTCTTGCTGACTAATGGCAGCCAAGCTACTAGTGGGGTCTCACATGTTGGACATGTCAGGGGGATCACGATGTTTGTCCATCAAGAAAGATATGACCATTCATTTCATCCAGTGGGGGTAGAAAGTTTGGAGCCGCGAGTTCTGCGATGGCTGGAAAGGTCTATTTTTTTCTCGAAATCTTTGATAATGTGGGCAAAGAATGCTTGCCGTTCCAGGTGGAGAATCTGCTGCAGTGGTTTGTTTGGTTTTTTTTTTTTTTTTGTGTGGGGAGGGGGGCAATCTTTACTTCACAGGTCTAGCAGTTCTGCTTGCTTCACAAGTACTACACCCTTGCGCAGTGAGGTCAGGGGGACAAGGACGAGATCAAGAGATACATGCACCTGCTGGTGTGTAGGTAGACGGGGAAACAGTAAAAGGCTATTTAAAAAGATCCGAAACAATGACTGTGGAAGTCTGGTGTGCTGAGCCGCAGGTTGGACGAATGAGAAGAAGCTCACTTGATGATGATGATGATGATGATGGTGATCTGTTTTACTGCATTTGTTTGTATCTGAGAAAGGTTCTCGGGTATACAACACAGACAGATCAGTTATACAGCGCTGAAACAGTTACACCTGTCGAGATTAGAAGTTACCTGGTTTTGCGGGTAAAACGACCCCACCGTAATTTATAAATCGGAAAAAGTAGGCCATTAGGTAGCGTACCTGACAAAGTTGATAAAGGAGAAAGAATAACCATCTTTCGTTAAGTTGATTGCGTATCCTTTACAGGACGTCGCAGTCAACTCCAGCATTGTTTTTCGTTTTCTTTTTGTTTTGGCTTCTTGGTATATTTTCCTTCAGTAGTCTGCCATCGCTCTCTGAACGACCGGCACTCATACATATTGTGCTGGAAACCAACACAAGGCTCCCAAATCGCCCGTAGTTGTGTTTAACGCGGAATCTGGGATTATGAATTGCATTCATAGTTTTCTTCGCCACGTGTAACTATCCCCAGATAACTCAAGCCCTTGACCTTGACGGAATCAGAAGAGGCCGAGTTTATCTTATACAAATGCATGACGTAATCCGACAACTGACCTCTGGATGGATGTCACCTTGGCCGAATGAATAAGATGACTAGCTCTTTAACTTCCGTCGTGCTGATCCAGAGGTAGCGGGTTCAACCCCTACACAAGCTGGAATAAAATGTTGACTTCTCGTCCTTGAAGTCCTTGACTTCGGGACGTAAATTACAAGTACTTTTGAAGCCTGGTGGCAAGGGACACTGGCCTAGGGGTTAAGAGGGGATAAATAGGTGTATCATACTTCCTTCGAATGAAGAAGGAAGAAATAAGACGATTGCTACACTACATTTGTCGCTTCTAGACAATTCAATTCAATTACGTGAATACATTACATTCAAAGAAGTAAACACATTAACACCATTACTGAGTGCGACCACTTCTTGAATAATTTTATATTCGTTGTTTTCCATTATATATGAATACAGGTTATCTTTACAAACAACTTAAAATCAATCGATGATAGTTTCTAACTCACATTTCTACATCAGATGCAATTTAACATTTCAGTAGTTTCCGATTATATATGAATAAGGATTTATTTTCTACTATTAACTTACATTAACCAATCAATGCTAGTTTGTAACTCAAATGTTTGCTATGGAGGATTGATTTGGTGATTTCGATCGCCCCATTTACTATTTGTTTGTTCACAAAGGATTAAACAGGCTAAAGGAGTGAGTAGATAGCACACTACTGAATGGGTTCATCTTTGTACACCTCATGTTCCCGTAACCCGTTCTGCGCTTTTGGAACAGTCATATCCAAACCCTGAGTTCCTTGTATAAGAGACTCCATCTCTTGACTCTTGAATCTATCTTGGCCATCAGATGGTGCAGTTTCTGCTGGCTGACGGTTGATTTTTCTGAAGGGATTCACTGGTAGAGGAATCTTAAAGTGTCCAGGAAGCTGGTTGTAAACAGGTGGAGGTGGCAACATTGCAACAGCGTTGCCATAGTTTCTGATATCGGCGATTGATGGAGTTACATTGGAAGACACCACTCCAACATTACCGTGTCTCATATTCAGGGCGTCACTGCTGCTTCCTATGGACATTCCTCTCGGATCATGCCGTCCTTCGAAGAGGTTAATGGCAGACAACACTTCTGGATTAATGTGTCTCATATTCACGACGTCACTACTATTGCTTCCTGTGGACATTCCTCTCGGATCATGGCGTCCTTCACTACGGCTAATAAGGTGAGCAGGAGCGATGCCAGGATAGCTGCGAACATAATCTCTAGCCGCCTGTAGAATTTTCTGTTGTTGTTGGCTTACATATTGCATATAGAGACTATAATACTGTGCCGAGGTTAAACCAGTCATTCCAAGTGTGTAGTTAAGGGGCACCATGCTCCCCGGAAGCTCACTTCCACCGGAAGAAGTGATGGGAATTGCACGTGGAAGGTAGTTCGGAATAGGAATGCTTCCATAGACAGGCTGCATAGCGACAGGGCGCCAGCTTTGAGGCGGGATGTACGGTCCATATATCGAAGGCCCATAGTTAAAAACGGGACTTTCCTGTACTGTCGCACCAACATCGGGACTAGCAGTTCTCTTAGGCACATAGTTGAAATCGGGACTTTCCTGTACACTCGCACTAGCAGTTTTCTTAGGCACATAGCTGAAACCGGGACTTTCCTGTACAGTCGCACTATCATCGGAACTAGCAATTGTCTTAGACACACAGTTGAAACCGGGACTTTCCTGTACACTCGCACTAGCAGTTTTCTTAGGCACATAGTTAAAACCGGGACTATCCTGTACACTTGCACTAGCAGTTTTCTTAGACACATAGTTAAAACCGGGACTATCCTGTACACTCGCACCAACGTTGAAACTAGCAGTTTTCTTAGGCTTCTCTGTGGTCTTCTTCACCCTCTGTCTTTTAACAGTTTTTGGAAGATCTGAGACTAAGTCCTCCTCTCTGCAGCCGAGCTCTGCCGCAGTACTCATGACAAGGCTGTTGATCTCGATATCGCACAACCTACGCTCTTCTGGCGTCATGACGCTTTGGTGTATAGGTAGTCCGTGGGCTTTCTTGATCGCTTCAATCTCCTTCCGCAAAAACAAGTTCTTCCTTTCCATGCTCGTAACCTGTTAAATAAAGGCAAATGGAAGACAAATCCAAAACTGATGGTGATATACAAGAAATGAAGGCACCTCTCAGATACCCCCAATAGGAAAGGTTATGGATAATACATATATCTAATATGTAATATAGGGTGGGGCAAAATGATCTGACACATTTGTAACTTTAATAAAACTAAATTAGAATAAATGAACAAAAAAGTATTTTTATTTATCAAATGTACACTTGATGCCATTTTATTTTATTTCGTTTAAGCTTACCCATATGGATTAGACAGGCCAGCATCGCGCTTTAATTGTGTTCCGAGTAGGTACGGGATCATGTCTAAATGCACACGGAATGCTCTTTGCGTTGCAGTTTTTTTTTTTTTTTTTTTTTAGCATATCCTTTTTACAGGACTTAGCTGTCAACACCAGCATCTTTCAGCTGTATGTTGATCTCTTGGCAAGATTACGCGCAGTAGTTTGCCATTGCTTTCTGAGCGGCCGGCTCACATACCCCGTAAGTTACCGATGCGATTCGAACCACTGCTGATTTTAACTGTCATCACGTTACCTGACGAGAATATACGAGATTACGGAGAAAAGTCATAACCTCTAAGCCACGCAGTTACCGAGCCGTTTTTGATGAACGTTTCCACAATGAAAGCTCGATGCTGGCCTGTCTAATCCATATGGGTAAGCTGAAACGAAATAAAATAAAACGACATCATATGTACATTTGGGAAATAAAAATACTTGTTTTTTCATTATTCAAACAACATAAAACAAAACGACATCATATGTACAATTGATAAATAAAAATACTTTTTTGTTCATTTATTCTAATTTAGTTTTATTAAAGTTACAAATGTGTCAGATCATTTTGCCCCACCCTGTATAACACGAACAAAAGTATGTTAAGACCCTGGGGAGAAAAAAAATAATAATTGTACACAGCTAATAAGGTCCCTGGGCTAAGTTAATAGACATATTTAATTACATGAAAATGTGTGTTTTTTGATCTTAGCATCCCTATGTTCCACTGTAAAATGTAATTCTGCAGCAGTCAAGATTTTATGATCTATAACGCCTGGTCCGCATAAGGCCCGTGAAATCATTCAGTCTGTCTATGCCAAGGCAATCGCAGAAGGGACTCTAAATTCAATAATTCTAGGAGCTGTTTTAATTGCAACAAATGTATATTAAGGGAATCATAAAAATAACATACAATTTTAGGAACCAGCAAGGAAGGTTCAATACTGAAGAGACATGACAGACTCGTATGCTCTAGTGTTGTCCCCCCCCCCCCCTGTTTCAGGATATTGCGGTCAACACCAGCATCTTTCAGCTGTATGTTGATTCCTAGGCTAGATTACGCTCATCAGCACTCCTCGTCTTTCTGAGCGACCGGCTCCATACTCTCATACGTCACTGGTGCGATTCGAACCCTTCTAATTCGCGTGCGCTCACGTCAACCACGAGAGTATTCGGGGTTAACGGAGAAAGCTGCTAACACCTCGGCCAGGGAGCCGGCTCGTATGCTCTAGTGTAGTGGTTCTCAACCGGTGGGGAATTCCCCTCCAGGGGGGAATTTTGGGGTTTCCGGGGGGGGGGGAATGAAGATTATTTTAAGATTGCGTTAATACAAGAACCGATTACTTGATCTTGTTTTTCCCTTCATACTTTACCGTTCTGTACGTCCCACCCTTCTAAAATTCATTTTATAAAGTAAGTAGACCCACAAATCACGTTTTATGTGGACGTCAAGACTTGTTTTAGTATGTGCTATTAAATTTAGCTTCAACTATTACGTATACTGTGTAGGGGCAGGGGGAAATTTTTAGAGAGGAAATACGAAAGGGGGGAATGACGTTCTAAAAATATGGTGAGAGGGGGGGGGGGAATGACGTGCTAAAAATATGGTGGAGGGGGGCACGGGCCAAAAAAGGTTGAGAACCTCTGCTCTAGTGTGACCCTCAAATGCTGTTATAAATATCCAAACAGTCCTTAGCGGGAAAAAATGGTGCCACAACAGTGATCTTTAAAGTGGACTTGTAGAAGCTGTGTTGATTGCACCCTTTTGTCGATACCTTTATTTCTATAACTAAGTCATTTAACCATATCTGCACCTGAAGGTAATCAATATCCGTTTCCACACGGAAGTTTGGCTGCAATGAATCTCCAACACTGTCTCCCGCGTTGTTTTACATTCTGTCAGACTGCTGTTCGTCGATCCCGTGATATTATCATACCACTTCTATGTTGTCTACCTCTTGCTCATTTACCTTCTACTTTACACTCCACTATATCTTTTTATAAGAGTGGCCGAAATATTTCACTTGCCTCTATTTCCTTCATCAGCCCTCTTCATTCCCAGTTTTTCTCGAACGTCTCTATATGATTTGTATCTGCTTCCATGAAATACGACGTATTCTTTTGTATATCCACATCTCCAGGGACTTTATTTGACTTTCTAATTGCTTGTTAATTGTCCAGGCTTCGGTAGTAGTGTAGACAACAACAACATTTGACAATTCTCATTTTCAATGCGTAAATTTTTAATGTAACCTGAGCGATAATCGGTAGTGGTTCTCACCGCGTTGGTAACTTACAGGGTATGTGAGCCGGTCGCTCAGAAAGCAATGGCAAACTACTGAGCGTAATTTTGCCAGGAAATCAACAATCAGCTGAAATATGCTGATGTTGACAGCGATGTCCTGTAAAGGATACGCGGGAAAAAATAATTAATGCAAAATCGCTCTAGAAGTTAATTTTCTGATTTCATGTGGTTGAAAACATTATTGGCTAGTCATATTGTTTTTGTTTTTTTTAAATTTCTGTTTCACTTCTGCAATCATCTGTAATTACATGTACCAAGATAGGAGAAATGTGTTACTAGTTCTAGCATCTCCCAATTTACTGTGATGTTTATTGATGGTCTCTCCTGTCCACTGCTAATTATCATAGTGTTTGTTTGTGTTTTGGATAATACTCAAGCCACATTCTGCGCTATACCTGTTTTTTTTGTCACTAGGTTTTATAACTATTGCTGGCTTTCTGCTAGTAACACTATCATCAGCGTACTTAAGATTATTTATATTTATTTCATTTATGTTAAGACGAAGCAGTTCAAGTCGTTTAAAAATGCTGTATGTATATGTTGAAAAGGTTAGGTGTCAACACGCATCCTTGCCGTTATCTTTATCTCTAAAAAAAAAAAAAGGTTAGTTCTATATCCTTTACATGACTTAATAGCCACTCCTGCATTTTTTTTTTCTGTGTGTGGTCTGTTTGTGATTCCTGGGCAAGTTTACGTTCAGAAGTTTGCCATTGCTTTCTGAACGACAGGCACTCATACCATTGTATATAAACCGACTCAATGTGGTCTGCTTCCAAATCTCCCTCAGCTGTGTTTCGAACGCGGTATGAGGGATTACAATTGTATTCGTAACCTCTTCGCCACAGAGCACTATTGGATTCCGATTTGTAGAAACAAAAGAAACTTTCCACCTCGTTCAACCAGCCTCAGTGGCGTTGGTTATATTTGTGGTGGTTCATAGTGCAGTATAGATTGTTCTGGTCTTTTGCGCATTGGACGACTTCTGCTACTGCGTGTTTGGCCGGGTTCCTCTTTTTCGCCATCCTCCGTACCATCATCGTTGCTTCTGCAGTTGGTGCTGCGTGTACCTGCTGCCACTATCGGTGTTCCTCTCCCTCTCGCTTGGCGTTTTTATTTAGTTTCTGCTCTCTCTTAACCTTATGTGTTTGATGTTTCTTGAGTTGGGCCCTTTAAGGGTCCGCCTTTTATCGTCTGTGTTTATTTCATTGGACTAACCCTATGACGATGAATAATTATTTCCATATCTAATTGTCGCCACTTGTTCCAAGTAGATGTTACTAACAAGTCTGGTGTCCTTTACCTCTACTCCTATATCTTGAAGGCGTGTAATTAATCGTTCATGTTGTACTATCAAAATCTTTCGTTAGTCTACAAAGCATACATAAAAAAAAAAAAAAAAATTCTGAACTCCTCTATGCTTTCTTTCTTCAGTCAACATCCTCAGACAGATTATGGGTTTATTGGTACGACTGATTTTGTGAAACCAAATTGTCCTTCAGCTACTTCCTCATCTATTTTATTTGGAATGTTTTTCTTGTATGATCATGAGGTGTATCTTAATGAAGATGATGGCACTTCGTTACACACCTGACTCTCGGGGGAATACATGATAACTGTAAAAAAAAATACTGGAGCTGAGAGTCAAGCCTGGCCAATAGTCGAAACCATAAACAAAATGAGCAGTCATTCTTTTGGTTAGTTCAGCCGCCGGACGCTGGTGCACATATATGTTTGGGGAACGATCCAAGAACCTATTGTCTTGTCCGGAATGCAAGGAAGATACCTCAACAGATAACAGATTAACAGACATTCTTTTGGATAGCAACTGTATCAGTGCAGGGCAGTGGAATACACTGGGGAGTAGATGTTAAACTAACAAGAGAAATACATCTACAAACTAATATAGATGCTGATTGTTTTGTTAACCTCTCCATAGACTACACAATATTCCTTAGACAACCAGCACGCGTAACGTATATGTGTTGAAAGAGGCTAAGAAATAAAGACAACTTACCAAACACATCAGAAAGAGTCCGCCGTCATTTCTGTCCACCATTAGGAGAAAATAAAATTAACATTGTGACAACCGGACAGATTTATGAAAATAGAGAAAGACAGAGGTGATTCTTGAGAAAACTGTCACCATGGCACAGAAGATGCCACCACACGAACACATACATTCTATTGGATATTGCAAGATGTGGAGAAGCATGATTGCCCAGGTCAGTCGGCAAGGCACCCGATGAACATTTGCCAAAACTTTGACATAGCGTACACACAAATCTGCAAACATCATATGTAAATATTATAAGAATGAGGGATCTGAATGTTTACAAGAAGCAGGCTACTGAATATATACATCTACATTTATTAATGTTCTATGAAATGTCATTGCCAATAGAGGTGAAACAAAGTTCTTAAGAGATATATCGAGCAAGCCCTGATGTACAGAAGTGAATCGTGGAGACAAGTGACAAATCCATCCATCCATCATGTGCCATGCCGGTAAGCGTGGGCGGTCATGTTCTGCCATCTCACTCGATCAATAGAGTCGTGGATCAGTTCCGTGTTTTTGTCTCGACCATGCCACAAGGCCAAGCCATCCAGATACTTGTTTCTAGGTCTTCCCCTTGGTCTGTTCCCCTCGATCTTACCAGTTGTCACCAAGTTCTCCAAATCATTTCTTCTCATAACATGCCCAAAAAATTGTGACTGTCTACGTCTAATGTCTCTGATCAGTTTACGATCTTCATTTGTTTCTTGAAGGACTTGTTCATTGGTCTTTCTGGCTGTCCATGGTATTCTTTGCATTTTCCTCAGAAACCACATTTCTACAGCCATCAGATATTTTTCAGCCTGGCTGCTCATTGTCCAAGCTTCACATCCATATAAAAGTACAGGTTCTATGTAGCATCTCAACACTCTTTTTCTCGTTTCAATTGACATCTTTTTATTGGTCAGTATGTTTTTCATCTTGCTAAAGGCTACTTTTGCCATGGCGATTCTTGTTCTAATCTCTTCAAGGCATCTCCCATCAGATGTTATTACTGTTCCGAGGTAATTGTACCTATTCACTTGTTGAAGAGTATTCCCATTTACTTGTATATTACACTGTGGTATTTCGTTCTTCTTAGTGACGACCATAATCTGTGTCTTTTTACAATTTAATTCTAACCCTTGTTGTTCACTATGTGTAACAACCGCATCTACTAAATTTTGCAGGTCCTGTTCATTGTCTGCAATCAAGACTGTATCATCTGCATATCTAATGTTATTGATGCATCGTCCCCCAATGTTGATTCCTTCCATATTTTCAATATTTCTGAAAATATTTTCACTGTACAGGGAAAACAGATCTGGAGACATTACACATCCCTGTCTCACACCTCTCTTAATAGGCTGATATTGGCTTACTTCATTATCAACTCTTATGGCAGCTTGTTGTTTCCAATATATGTTTTTTACAAGTCTAAGGTCTTTCCCATCAATTTGTAGATCTTCAAGCATCCTTATCATGTTGACATGTCTCACTTTATCAAAAGCCTTTGTGTAGTCAATGAAGCAAAGGTGTAGATCTTTGTTTACTTCTATAGAACGTTCGATTACGGTTCTCAGTATATACACAGCATTTACTGTACCCTTGCCTACTACAAACCCACATTGTTCTTCTCCTATTTCAGGTTGTATTTTCCTCCTAACTCTTTGCATGATAATTCTTAGCAAAATCTTCGTGATGTGACTCATTATACTAATTGTTCGATGTTGATCACATTCCAAGGCTCCTGATTTCTTTGGGATTGCAATAAATACAGAATTACATAACTCATGAGGTATGTTTCCAGTATCATATATTGTATTAAGCAGACTGGTAACTTTATCTATTCCATATTCTTCTAAAGCATTAATCATTTCTGTTGTGACGCTGTCTGGACCGGGGGTTTTGCCAGATTTCATATGATTAAGAGCATTCTGAACCTCCATCTTCAAAATTGCTGGCCCTTCATTGTTATTTTGAACAATATATTGTTCGTCTCTGCTATCGTCATAAAGGTTTTTCACGTAATCTGACCATACATGTAAAATCTGATCTTTTTCTATCATGACTCTTCCATCTTTTGTCTTTAGGCAGCCTGCTGATGTACGTGTTCTTTTATTAGTAATCTCCTGAATTCTTTTGTGCATTAGTTTCGCATTTTTACTGTTGTGTTGTTTTTCAATTTCTCTGTGACAAATAATCGATCCATTATATGGAAGCTGCGGAAATGTTATATAGGAAAATGAGAACACCGTGGACGGACAGGAAAAGTGTTGAAAGTGTTGCACTTCTCGTCCTTGACTTTGGGACGTAAATTACAAATGCCTCAAAAGTCAGAGTGATGGCCAGGACATGGTCATAGGGAAAGCTAATCCACAAGCAAAATCTCCAGTGCACTTCACAGTAGTAGCAACTAAACGTAGTAGTAGTAGCGTATGTATGGAATACACTTGAGTTAAAAGCGAGCGAAAATAAAACAAAGTATCTCATGAGACTAACTCATAAAGAGAACTGGTTACTGTCATCAGAAGAGGAGTCCACATTCTATGGGCACATCATGAGAAGGGGAAAGCTGGGGTACACCAAGACAACAGAGAAAGGTGGAGGTGTGCAGAGGCAATGGGAGAACAAGAGAGATGATGCTGGACAGTAATATTGCGTGGAGAAACAATGACTGACAGTACACAAGACTGGACAATCATTAATGTTACACGGCATGGGCTATACTTGTATAAATCTTATTAAAGGCAACAAAGGCAACCCAATTTACCTGCACATTGATTTCACGTTCATGATTTCTCTTGGTCTCCCGTGACTTCCTTGCGGCCAAGTTGTTTTTCTGGCGCCTCTCCCAGTATCCATCATCCTTCTCGCCATCTGGCACTGTTCTCAGGAGCTTCGAAGGAAGTGACTTGGGCACGAAGGTACCATGCTGAATATTTTCTGGGTGACGGTTTGCGTCCACCACTGCCTGGAAGGTCAGCTGCTGGGAGTGGCTTAACGAGAGCTGCTGGTGCTGGTGATGTTCTTGTGACTGATGCTCTTGAGCGTCACCTTGCTCTTGGGGGTCATGTTGCTCTAGAGCCTCCTGTTGCTCATGAGTCTCCTGACGCTCATGTGCCGCGCGACGCTCTTGTGCTTTCCGACGCTCTTGTGCTTCCCGGAGCTCTTCTTCCTCAAGACACTCTGGTAGCTCCTGACGCTCTTGAATCTCCCGATGCTCTTGAATCTCCATACGCTCTTGACCCCTATGCTCTAAAGAGAGCATAGAGACGTCTGGCTCTTGACTAGCTGAGCTTGGCGTGGCAATTGTTGCACCTGGTGAATTCAAGAAGAGTATAAACATACGTTTTACAATGGTATTAGTTTTAAAGGTAAGGTTAGAGATTCGATTTTATCGCGCCAGATATATATCTCATCCATCCATCATGTGCCATGCCGATAAGCGTTCAATTACTCTTCTCGGTATATACACATCATTTACTGTGCCCTTGCCTTCTACAAATCCACATTGTTCTTCTCCTATTTCGGGTTGTATTTTCTTCCTAACTCTTTGCATAATTCTCAGCATAATCTTCGTGATGTGTCTCCTTATACTAATTGTTCGATGTTGGTCGCATTCCAAGACTCCTGATTTCTTCGGGATTACAATAAATATAGAATACATAATTCAGGAGGCATATCTCCAGTATCGTTTATTGCGTTCAGCAGTCTGGTGATTTGGTCTATTCCATATTCTTCTAAGACATTGATCATTTATATTGTGATGTTATCTGTATCCGGGGTCTTGCCAATTTTCATATGGTTAAGAACATTCTGAACTTAGAATATATCTCATATCTATATGTATATCATATGACACGGTCTTTTTTATCGTATTACCCGGCCTGTGTATGTATGTGTACTAGTCAAGATGTCATGTGTCATTGCACTTCTTACAGTTAATTACAGTATGCTTTAGAAATGTGTTTTACATTATCTATAATGTAATATATTAAAATGTAATCTTATATATAAATTAGGATCTCCGTCTGTCTGTCTGTCTGTCTGTCTGTCTGTCCGTATGTCCGTCTGTCCTTTGTGCGCTCGCGAACGGCCCATCCGATTGAGATGAAATTTTCTACACGCCTTTCTTTCATTCCAGAGCTGCCCACTGTCATATTTTGTTAGTGTGAAATCGCCTGCTTACTCAGTATTATTTCATTTTTCATTTTTCATCATAATTTCATATATCTCAGGGGACCTAACTATGTAAAAGTTATTTCAAGGGGCATAACTTTTCTGTATAACTTATAGTCATATTGTGGCATCGTTTTCAAAGATTTATAAACTCTTTGTCCATAGTTATGTACCGGCATATGAGTTATAATAAATAATGATACAATCTGTAAGGCATTTTCAAAGTTTTCATAAAAATAATGCACAATGCATAACATTGTAACTCATCTTTTTTTGCTTAAGAAGTTACTGTAGTCATGCAGGTGATTAGAAAGAGTTTTCATTAAAAATAATGGATGGTGTGTGGAAGAACGTTCTTTATGAATTTAATGAAGCCGGACAGGGTCAGGCAGACAGATAGACAGACAGACAGACAGATAGACAGTCGGGAACAGGAACTTATATGACTACTTATATAAATTAAATGAGATGCTTCACACCAGGAGCTGTGCGATGCCGGGCCAGGTCAGACAGACAGACAGACAGATAATCGGTAACGGGAACGGGAACTTATATGACTACTTATATGAATTAAATGAGATGCTTCCCACCAGGGACTGGGCGACGCTGGGCCGTGTCAGCTAGTATATTATAAAACAACACAATATAACATAACATGCAATGCAATGCCATTCCATACAATACAATACAATACAATACAACACAACACAACACAACACAACACAACACAACACATAACATAACATAACATAACATAACATAACATAACATAACATAACAACATAACATAACATAACATAACATAACATAACATAACATAACATAACATAATATAAACGGCCTGTGTATATGTACTAGTCAATATGTCATGTGGTATGGTACTTCTTACAGTTAATCACGATATACTATATATATATATATATATGCGTGCATGCATGCGTGTGCACTGAATTATGTGTTAGTAGACAAGAAAGTAAAGGGCACAAATGGAAGATTAACGAACAATAAAATAATAAAAATAATACTTTCCCGAAGAGAGCTGCGGTAGCACCGTTCGAAACACAGCTGTGAGCGATTTGGCAACAGGCTACCTTAAGTTGGGTGTTTTTTTTTAAAAATGAAATGGTATGGGTGCCGGTCGTTCAGAAAGCAAAGACAAACTACTGAACGTAAACTTTCACAGGAATCACTAACAGCCAAAAAATACTGGGGTTGACTGCTGCGACCCGTAAAGGACATGCAACTAACTGGGTGCTTACATGTCGGCTCGGGGGGGGGGGGGGGGGGGGGCACATTTTCAAATCTTCCTGGCGAAGGGGACTTTAAAAAAAAAACTGATCTGCACTCCCAGGGGGATGCAACCTAAATATGTTAAAATATGGTACCAAAAAAGTCTTGGGGAGCAAAGACAACTATTGTACCCATTACCACATCACCCAAAGAATGTAGGTTGGTTTTAAATATGGGACTGTCATCACATAAGTTATATCGGAACCCTTGAGATAACTAAGACATCACGAGCAAACGGACTGATTAGCCGGGTCTGCACCACTTGGTAGGGTATTGGTGCATGAGGCAGATGTAGTCGGGGCACGCTGAAATCGCGCGCGCGCGCGCGCGTGCGTGCGTGTGTGTGGTAGTTAGTTAGTTTAGTTTAGTTAGTCGACATATCATCCTCATTGCACATCGAACCATTCAGTCCATAAGTACTCAAATCCCCTCCTCAGCAAATCTCGCAGCGTGTAGCGGCTAACGACACCAGTTCTATACTGGTTTATCAATCTTCTTTGGCTTCCTGCGTAGTGTTCTTGTTTGGCCACACCTCTTTTAATTTGCTGTTCTCGCAGTCTGGCCATGGTCATCGTGTGTATAGTACAGAAGAGCAGATGATCATCGCTTGGGGAGAATGACACTGCAGGGAGTGACCAGATATATGGCGGACACCTAGGACTGCGAGGAAAGGCCAGACTGACAGACTGCTACAAGTACCATTAGTATTGGGGGAACTCTTCGTTGGTTGTTGCAGGTGAGGACAGAGCAAATATAGAAATGCCTCGAGTGCCGTGAAGTCGGTTCTTGACTGACCCAACTCTAAGGCAGCACATAAACAAATTCCCACAAGTTTTGACTCAGAATAAAAAGAAGAAGAGATTAGAGGATGCCCTAGACAACATACAAATTAACAGCTATAGTTTCCGTACCGGGATTCGAAGCTGTCACCTCCAAATGATGACAGCGATTCGCTGTTGGAACACTGTGTGTTTCGATCCCATGGCCAGCTTGACATCACTTCGACTACTTCTATGAACGCCAATCTATACTTATGAATGTGTTGATGTGCTATCATGGACTCTGTCTGCCTTCGTGCGTGTAAAAGGGTAACTTACTTTTACCAATACTTCAGTATACTTTAGTAATATTTTTCTAATACGTCACCATACTTTAGTAATATTTTACTAATACTTCAGTATACTTTAGTAATAATTTACTAATACTTCAGGAATATTTTAATAATACGCCAGCATACTTTAGTAATATTTTACTAATACTTTAGTATACTTTACAACTGTTTTACTAACAATTCTGTATACTTTAGTAATATTTTACTAACAATTCAGTATACTTTAGTAATATTTTACTAATACTTTATGCTCAGTATGGATTATGTGCTATGCGACGATCTAACAGATTTACTTCGTTATACATCACTGCAGCCCATAGTGGGGTTGTAAGTTCATTACATATTACTTCTAATTTTCTTTTGGTCAAAAATAAACCTGCTTTTCTCGTTATCACCCTCCCCCGGCGCCCCTCCCCGGTATGAGTATAACTCTTATTAAGAGGTCCAAAATTTGCTATTTAGAATGCAAAAGGTAGACTCTTTGATCAGTCTACTACCAAACGTTCTGAAACTGTATTGTATTATTTTTACCACTACGTGAATGTGGAAACTGCATGGCAGAAACGTGTCGATTTCGTAACCTATTTAGGTGTAACGCAATTCTTTAAGATAGCGTTTTGTTATTGGATAAAGCAATGTTACTTAACAAAAACTGGTCTAACATATTGCATGGTAATGTATTCAATTAATTGCAATATTGAGATTGCAGTGAAAAGAATTTTTAAAATTATTTTTCAGATTTAATTTTTGTGATTACAGCCAGAAGACCAATGAGAGAAACATTTGAAACTGATAAAGTTGAACCTAGACATATTCAAAGCATCTCATATTTGCGCTGGACGTCTGAAGCGTCGTTTTTCTTCTAAGTGTTCACCATCTATGGTGTACGAGCAGTATTAATAGGAACTGCTGCTCCAACTGTCTGTCAAAACTATGGAGAAGTCAGAGGCCAGGGCTGGGATAAAATTCCCGATGTCACAGAGAAAACAACCATCAGAAATACACACGGAGATGGAACAAGTGTTTCATGATTACTACATTACTCATGCTACTTATGCTTCGGTAAACACAAACTGACGTATACAGTAAGTGTGGAAGCTCAGATGTTGATCTAACAAGATCTGGTAGACCGTCCATAGAGTGCTGCGACGGAAATGTAGCATGAATGAAGAAAAATGACCAGGATCGAAAAATGACAGTGGCGGAGATATCCAGTACAATAGCACTGAGGGAAAGTACAGTTAATAGATTCTTATACAACAATGGGAGCTTCCGATGTGAAGTGATCAAGTCGTCTGCCTGGCTCAGGTTCTAGTGGCATCGCTTTTGAACCATTGTTCAGACCAAGTGTAAAATTTTTCATGACACGACTTACCATCGCTTAAGCTACGGTGATCTTCTTAATATACCGCCTGCTCCGGGAATTGAGATCGAGCCAGGTGGGGAAAAACGACGTGCAATGAAATTTATCGTCTTGAACCTTACATAGCCGACTGAACATGGATTGAGGGTTTCTCTTCTAGCTTGCAGGGATCCTCATGGTATGTTTCATAAACTCAAGTAATGTATAGGGTAGCTACTCACTTGACAACAGATGCATTTTAACGCATAGGCGCGGCCGAAGTCGGACCTGTCGCCTCAAAATTATTACATCTTTTCATGTGTGACACTTCTATTTATCATATACCATAAACACATTAAAATTGTTTGTTGTTTAGTGCTGGTTCAGCAACCTTCGTCACGGGTGCGAAGTGTGGCTCGGGGAACGATTTTCAATGGCACGCCTAGGGAATTGAAACAGTATATGATCTCGTAAAAATTAGCATTAAAAAAAAAAAAAAAAAACAATTCTTGTGAAGCTAGTCCTGGCTTTACATCCTTTCGAAACGAAAATTGTCAGATGATAAAGATAAGAATGTGGTATCTTATGCATACTTAATAAGCGTGAGGCACTAATGATTTAACTGGAAATTATTTCTCCGTCCAATTTTTCCCATCCACACCGACTACCCCCGCCACCAACTATATTTCACTCGGCTGTCGATTACTCATGCCATTACAGTCGTTGACCGTAGGGCAAGCAGTGTTAAGTAACTCGTGCCTTATTTATAAATAACCCAACAACAAAACAAAAATTGTGTGGTATATGTTAGTTTCAAGACTTTTGGAAAAGCTTGTTATGGATTAGACTATGTACTTAATTGGTTCGGTGCCAAAGGATAATAAATCGCCAAATGTGACACCCCTCTTTCCTATTTGGACAGAAGGAAGATACATCGCCTGACTAGGATCATCGTGTTATTTGTTTTGTTTCGTGCATTGTGTTGTTTCGTGCATCGTCCGTAATTTCGATGCTAAGTGAGCGGAAATTTACATTATAAACTTGTTCATTTGATTGAGTACCATGCTTGTTTCAAACCTACTCTCTGCTTGGCACTAAATCAGTAAGTTCGCATGCTGAGTGACTTTGCAACACGACTTCCGCACAGCACTATAAAAAAAGTCATCGTGCTCTGGTCTAATGTGTCCTCTGGCACAAAAAATAGATGAATCAGTTGGTTACTTTCAAAATATGAACGAAAACGGACATTGATGAGTCAGCAGGTTACTTTCAAAATATGAACGAAAACAGACATTGATATGTCTGCAGAATACTTTCAAAATATGAACGAAAACGGACATTGCTGTATCTGCAGGTTACTTTCAAAATATGAAAGAAAACGGGCACCAATGAGTCAGCAGGTTACTTTCAAAATATGAAAGAAAACGGACATTGATGAGTCTGCATGTTACTTTCAAAATATGAAATAAAACAAACCAAAGAATTTTCAAACACTGCATACCTGCACTTTGCAAACCGCCCCACGGAACATGATTTCTGGGCATTAATCCGCCACCATAGGTCGAGTAAAAAGCCTCAGAGGCTTCCTGAGCTAAAATTCAAATATGAAAACCGCATTATTATATTTCTGAACTGTTCAAAACCAAGGATTGCTAACCTGTTTCAATTAGCCACCCCGTGTAATCTTATAACCCATGCCGTGTGTGTTGGCACGTCTGTCCACAGTTGGCGATTACATCTATCCACAGCAGTGTCTCGTGTGTTGCCAATATTTTCTTATGTTGATGTTCCTCGATGCCGATTAGCCAATTCTGTGGCGAAGGGTTACGACTTCAATTTTGTAATCCCGCATACCTCGTTCGAAACACAGCGGCGGGTAATTTGAAAGCAGACAGTTCTGTGTTGGTTTCCTTACATTGGTATAAGTGCCGGTCGTTCAGAAAGCAATGGCAAACTACCGAACGTAAACTTACCTAGGAATACAAACAACCAAAAAAAAAATGCTGGAGTTGATTGCTACGCCAGGTAACGAATATGCTTTACTGATTAACCATGAGGGTTGGTGTAAACAAATATAGGGCCACTGCCATAAACCCATTACGCTCCAGAGCATATAAAAGGGCCATTTGTGTGTTTTTTGTTTTGTTTAAAAAAATCGTATATCATATGAGCGGAGCCGCATTTGGCATGCAGGTGTGTGCTCTTGCCTGTAAACACAGTGATCGAGGTTTAATCTGTAACAGAGGTAAACGTTTTCCAACCAGAAGGGCTCCGGGATCGACCAGCCTCATAAAAGCTGGAACCAGACCATTTCCAGAATTGTATGGGAGTTATCTGAGAAGGAAAGGCTACGAGGCGGGGAAATGGCTATTTTCCTTCATATTTCATGGTTTAGAATGTGTGACGGCCTAACACTTTACGCCCAGTCGACAGTATTTGTTATGGGACTACCTTCACTTTTACTATAATAACATAATTTATCCTTACGTATTTGTACAGGGTGTATTTTTAATGACAGCATTGTTTGAAAATATTGCCGGTCCAAGTTTTGTATGTATCTATTATGTTGCATGATTTTACAAGGGGTGAATACAAAACTTAAACCGCCAATATTTTCAAACACTGCACAGTCATTAAAAATACACCCTATATTAAGTTGGAGTCTGTGACTTAGGGATAGCGAACATGCTTCACAATCCCGCATACCCGGTTCGAAATCAGCTGCAAGCGATTTGAAATCAGACCGTCTTGCGTAGATTCTCAACAATAGATGAGCGTCGGTGGTTGAGAAAGCAATGACCAGCTACTTAAAGTAAAATTGTCTAGTATATCACAAATAGCCAAAGAAGTGTGGGCTGGAATGCCACGTCCTGTAAAGGACATGTAACTAACTAACTGTATTCCAATGCCCGAATACTCGGCTATTTTTCTCATCACACCCACATAAGAGACTTAATACACATATCTTGTACAGTCCTTTCATTTATCATAAGGTAACGTTACAACTGAATAAATCAATAAAACCGTGAGTGAACAGGGTTAGATTAACGAAAACAATAACAATCTAAACAATGAAGACAAACAAATGATTGCACTATTAATTGTCAGGCATAATTCGCCTGCAGGTAGCCAGGTGCATATTGGAGAATTCACACGACATGAACCAACACAAGATAAATCCTTCAGGATGAAATTTATTTCCCATAAAATATAAAATGGGCTTTTCTATACGAATAAATATGGCTCCCAAAACTTTTAACAAATTATGTGCCAAACAAAAAAACCTAGGATTAGACCAAACCAAAATGGATGGCTCAAATGGAAAGTAGAGGTGTCTCACAGTAATTCTCCGTGGCGATCGTCAAGCCGTCTGACTCGGGCTCCGAAGGTTGTGGTTTCGATTCCGTGCCGCGTCCTACGGTTCAGGAGTGTAATTTTTCGGAGATTCCTGTGGGTCGTCGTTAGAGCTACGGAGTTCGTGCTTTGTGCGACGCTTTCCGTTCTGCGGAAAGAGACCGGGATAAAACTCGGTGCAATGAAGTCGACCCTGTCGACTTTTAAGCGACATTAATATGGTAGCAGACATGTATTATAAAGCACACACATCATATCGGCGATATATAAGTATAAGCCCACGGAAGCTACGTGAAGCCGCTTAAATCGATTAATCACCCCAAGGCAATTAGTTAACATTAGTCCATGTTGTTTGTTAAACACGCGTAACGCGTTGTCTCCAAATAAATGGTAGAATCGGCGTTGCGGCTAATTCATCAGCAGAACAAATACGCAAAGACACTTTACTACTTTAAAAGAAAGCCACAAAACAATTGTACTTAGTCTTAGCTGGAAAAGGCGGGGGGGGGGGGGGGGTGGGGGGGGGGTGAATGTGGGTCCTAGTGGTTATTTTTCACATGAGAACAAAATAATGAATTCGTAAGCCACGTAATCGTAAGCTTCCTGAGTAGAATAGTGTGTATTAAATGGAGATCAGCAAAGCCGAATGGATAAGTACGCACAATCTTAAACATCCGGTGTGCTGATGACGAGGTAAGGGGTTCAACCCATACACCTGTCAGTTGGACTAAAATATTGGACTTCTCGCCCTTAACTTGGGGATGTAAATTATAAGTACCTCTACCCGGGAAGGTAATCCGGTCAACAAATGCCTGAAGATGTCGGGTGTGTCGGTCAAAAGGTGCAAATATCGCAACTCTGCTGTAAAAAGACTCAACACACAATTACGTCTAAGTTTCTAAGTTTCTGGGGAAAGGAATGTTTGGTGTGGAATAGCTCACCTAGCTTTTTAGGTCACGTATTATAAGAATGCCGGTCTCTCTGGCTGAGGGGTTACAACACTTTCTCCGTAATCCCGTTTGTCACGCAGTCTCGTAGCGGGAGCGAGCTGGGAGCGGTTCGTCCCCCGCTGGTGACTTGCGGGACACTGAACCGGCCGCTCAGAAAGCAATGGCAAACTACTGAGCGTAATCTTGCCAAGAAATCAACAGACAGCTGAAAGATGCTGCTGTTGACAGCGATGTCCTGTAAAGGATATGCGAATAATAATAATAAAAAATTATAAGAATTGTATGGATTTTTTGCCCTGCCCATGCGGGAGTGCGGTGGGTGTGGGGAGGGGGGGAGGGGATGGAAATTAACAGGTTGATAGGCTGGCAGGGAATGCACCTCTTGGTGGTAGATTGCCTATTGACAGGAAAGAGGTAGTCATGCGCCTGTGGGACCAGGTGAAGAAGGTAAGGGCAGACTGAGTACCCGTATGTGGGGAAAAAACATGAGATTGTAGGGGAACGGCAGGGGTTCTGGAAGAATCTCAAACAGAAAGAAGACCAGGAGAACTTTCAACCAGAAACTACTGTCTCTCTCTGGCTGTTGAACGAGGGGACGGAACGCGTTTGGGAATGTCCTGAGTTCAGTGATGTCGGTTCTTATCTCAACTCCACAAACTTTCTCTCGGTGATGAATAACACCTAACCTTCTCGGACAAGGTCCAAATAGTACAGGTTCCTGGATGCATGTTAACAATCCCTAGAGGATGCATGTTAACAATCCCTAGAGGATGCATGTTAACAATCCCTAGACAATTGTACATCGTAAAATGCCGGTCGCATATACACGGGCCCCTTGGTAGCGTGGTGGCTAGACACTCATCTGCCGTCCAGGAGATATGAGGTCGATCCACAGCTACGAGAAATCGGATTACACATGTTTAAGAATCTTTGCTCCCAAGTCGACCCAGCCTAACCTGGAAGTAAAAGAGTCCAGCGTGAGACTGACCACACCATCCGCCTCGTGTTTGTGACTTTGTTGTGACGAAGGCAATTTCGCAATTCCGACATGCCAGGTTCAAAAGTCCGTTGCTGGTGATTTTGGAGCAGTTTGCGTTAAATTTCATAATGGTACAAGCGTCGGCCGATGAGAAAGCAATGGCAAAATAATGAGCATAAAATTGTCTAGGAAACCACACACAGCTAATATATGCTTTTTCATCTTGTTCCTCTTGAACATTATGGTGTCGGTGTGAAGTATAAACAGCGGGAGAGTGCCCGTTTATGGGCTTCACGTATCGAGATTCCCATGAACTATGCTATTCCCTCTGTCCATCGTTTACGTAGCCGGCCTCGTCTTCTACTTCCATTTGGTCTGCACATCATTGCTTCTTGTGATATAGTGATAATTGGTATCCTAGTTACAAGGCGGAACCATTTAACTTGTTGCCTTCTGACAAAATCTAACTCTGCTACAAACCCCCCCCCCCCCCTCCCACCCCCACCTCTAGTCCGATTATACTTCTTAGTTTTTCCCAGGTGTTACTGAATGCAAACCAACCGATGGGAGTGGTCATATCTGATGCCAAGTCGAGTCTCCCTGGTGAGGTAGGTAAGCGACCTGCCTTGCGATCAGAAGGTTGTTGCATGTCCGAACTCCCTCGCTCGGTTCACTGGTGGCTTTCTCGGAGACTAGTGAGGGTGATCGCTTGAACTACAGTCCCTAGTTAGTTAGTTAGTTAGTTAGTTAGTTAGTCAGTCATTCAGTCGCGGTTCCAACTTCACGGCAACGGGTCGTCCTCATATGCTCCGTTCCTGTGCCAGTGAATATCACACAAAATGTTCCTCACTGCCCAATGTGAAAAGTGGAACAGACAGAAGTCTCGGAAAGCCAGCAGCCCGCACAGGTATACTGAGCATATTGCCGCCGTCAGAATGCCAACACAAAATTCCTCCACGAAAAATACATTTAATCGTTGATGGAATCGGCAATCACCAGAAAGACTTCACTGACCCGGGTTTTATCTCACATGGCTCGGCCTCTTTCCTCAGGGCGACCCGCCGAAAGCGCCGAATATGCACTCATGAACCGAAAAGTAAACCAGTCAATTTAGCGACAGCCGGCCATTTTTCCGAACATGCAGTTCACTGTGCAAACAACAGTCCCTACTCTGTGACGTTTCAACGGGTCACTCTATGAAAAGAGACAGCCACACAGGTTAAGACCAGGTTCAATTAAGTCGATCATGTTGTCTGTAAGGCCTATTTATTCCAGATCAACAGACAGCTCAGTTCCTTGTAGTGCGCATTATCATCATTGCACATTGTACTAGTAGTACTAACCAGCCTGTCCTCTTCCATTTCCCACAATGCCCTATGAAGATGCATATTATTACGAATTGTGGATCTCTGCAGGGACGAAGTCTGTTTGCTGCGTGCGAAACCTGTCAACTTCCCCGGTCATGCGCAATGAATAACTAATTATGCAATCATAGATGTAGTTTAGGGACTCAAACCAGAGCGGTGTCGTTGCCACCAACGCTTCCATTGACAAGCTGTTTGTGTTAATAAGAATGCAGTCTCTAAAAACTAAAAGTTAGTTGCATATCCTTTACAGGACGTAGCATCAATCCCAGCATTTATGGCTGCTTGAGCAGGTGCTTATTTTGTTTAACGGTTAATCCAGCCATGTCATTGCACGCTTCTCTCATAAAGATTTCAATGGGTTTTAAGGCGATAGGATTGCCTTTCTTAGCATCGGGTTGGATTGATCTCATACGGCTCGTTCTCTTTCCGCAAAGCAGCTTGTCGGAAACGCCGCAGAGAGCAAGAACTCCGTTGTTCCAGCTACTATCTTCAGGAGTCTCCGGAAAAAAAAAAAATTACACTGATTGTCCAAATTGAGCCCGGAAGCGAATCCAAGACCTTCGAAGCGCGAGGCAGGTCTCTGAATACTCCCCCCCCCCCCACTCCTAAATTATAGTATAGAACAGAACAATCCAATATCACAGGTCTTGTCATAGTTTATTTTCAAAATGAGAAAGAAAAACAAAATAATGCATACCTGTTCTACTAAAACTGACCAACGGAGAAACTGGCAAGACTCTGCGTCTATCTCTGATAACAGGCCGAGCTGGAGGCAAGTCTACAATTCAAACAGCAGAACGGTGTTATTGTAGCTCTAAGCTGTTCTAAGTGAGACTGTTTTAGTTCTGAGCTGTTCTAAGTTAGATTGCTGCACCCTCCCTTCACTATTATCAACACAACCCTCAAACTGCTCTTTGCATATTGTATCTGTTCCCGTATGAGGACCAAAAATATGTCACTTTTGCACATAGAAAATGCTCAGGCAAAATTTAAAAAAAAAAAGGGGGGGGGGGGAATAGTCCGGTGACACCCATCACCATGACAAAAACGTCAAATTCAGAAACCCTACCCACAACAGACTATCTATATTATGCGTCATTCCGGCATAAACACAAACATTTATTGCACCTAAAAAGTTGTTACATGTCATTTACATGATGTCGCAATCAACCTCAGCAATTTTTGTCTGTGATTTCTTGGCAAGTTTACGTTCAGCAGTTTACCATTGCTTGAAATCCAATGCAAAGCGGTCTGCTGCCAAATCGCCTGCAGCTGTGTTTCGAATGCGGTATGCGGGATTACTAACTTCGCCCATAACTCCTTCGCCACAGAGTAATGCTACTGTGACTAACGAATGCAAAATCATAAGAGATGATATGCCCTAAAAGAGCTGCGACAGTAACGGTGAGAGAAAGAATTTGTAATGAGGAAATAAGAAGTCGGGTATGAATCCAGTCGTGCAGTTTATTAAAGACCGAGAGAAATGGTTTGGCCATCTCACTAGAATGCCTTAGTACCATCTACCACAGAGAGGTCGCAATTAAGAAATACGGATTCACAGCAAGATCGCATACAAGATCGAGTGGTAGTATGAGGAACAACCTTAGATAAATGAAGACAGCTTACAAAGTGCATTGGAAAAAAAAAAGATCCTTACAACTCACACACCCATCTCTCTCTCTCTCTCTCTCTCTCTCTCTCTCTCTCTCTCTCTCTCTCTCTCTCTCTCTCTCTCTCTCTCGCTCTGAGTGTGTGTGTGTGTGTCACTCCCCCCCCCCCCCCCCCGCCAAAAAAAACAAACATCTTTACTCGGTTAACTGGAGGAAGAAGAAGAGTATTAAACAAAGGGTGCTCCACACCGACAACGCGTCGATTAGGTAGGTTTGCAATTTGCCAACGCATCGCTACTGTTGCATGTCTGGGCTGCCAGAATAACAACAAATATCTGGAAGAGGCTAATAAAAGTAGAACAATTCACAGTTATAAGAAGAGGCTAATGAAAGTAGAACTATTCACAGTTATAAGAAGAGGCTAATGAGAGTAGAACTATTCACAGTTATAAGAAGAGGCTAATGAAAGTAGAACAATTCAGTTATAAGAAGAGGCTAATGAGAGTAGAACTATTCACAGTTATAAGAAGAGGCTAATGAGAGTAGAACTATTCACAGTTATAAGAAGAGGCTAATGAAAGTAGAACAATTCAGTTATAAGAAGAGGCTAATGAGAGTAGAACTATTCACAGTTATAAGAAGAGGCTAATGAGAGTAGAACTATTCACAGTTATAAGAAGAGGCTAATGAGAGTAGAACTATTCACAGTTATAAGAAGAGGCTAATGAAAGTAGAACTATTCACAGTTATAAGAAGAGGCTAATGAGAGTAGAACTATTCACAGTTATAAGAAGAGGCTAATGAAAGTAGAACTATTCACAGTTATAAGAAGAGGCTAATGAGAGTAGAACTATTCAGAGTTATAAGAAGAGGCTAATGAAAGTAGAACTATTCACAGTTAAAAGAAGAGGCTAATGAATGTAGAACTATTCACAGTTATAAGAAGAGGCTAATGAGAGTAGAACTATTCACAGTTACAAGAAGAGGCTAATGAAAGTAGAACTATTCACAGTTATAAGAAGAGGCTAATGAAAGTAGAACTATTCACAGTTATAAGAAGAGGCTAATGAGAGTAGAACTATTCACAGTTATAAGAAGAGGCTAATGAAAGTAGAACTATTCAGTTATAAGAAGAGGCTAATGAGAGTAGAACTATTCACAGTTATAAGAAGAGGCTATTGAGAGTAGAACTATTCACAGTTATAAGAAGAGGCTAATGAGAGTAGAACTATTCACAGTTATAAGAAGAGGCTAAAGAGAGTAGAACTATTCACAGTTATAAGAAGAGGCTAATGAGAGTAGAACTATTCACAGTTATAAGAAGAGGCTAATGAGAGTAGAACTATTCACAGTTATAAGAAGAGGCTAATGAAAGTAGAACTATTCACAGTTATAAGAAGAGGCTAATGAGAGTAGAACTATTCACAGTTATAAGAAGAGGCTAATGAAAGTAGAACTATTCACAGTTATAAGAAGAGGCTAATGAAAGTAGAACTATTCACAGTTATAAGAAGAGGCTAATGAGAGTAGAACTATTCACAGTTATAAGAAGAGGCTAATGAGAGTAGAACTATTCACAGTTATAAGAAGAGGCTAATGAAAGTAGAACTATTCACAGTTATAAGAAGAGGCTAATGAAAGTAGAACTATTCACAGTTATAAGAAGAAGCTAATGAAAGTAGAACTATTCACATTTATAAGAAGAGGCTAATAAAAGTAGAACTATTCACAGTTATAAGAAGAGGCTAATGAAAGTAGAACTATTCATAGTTATAAGAAGAGGCTACTAAAAGTAGAACTATTCACAGTTATAAGAAGAGGCTAATGAGAGTAGAACTATTCACAGTTATAAGAAGAGGCTAATAAAAGTAGAACTATTCACAGTTATAAGGAGAGGCTAATGAGAGTAGAACTATTCACAGTTATAAGAAGAGGCTAATGAAAGTAGAACTATTCAGTTATAAGAAGAGGCTAATGAAAGTAGAACTATTCACAGTTATAAGAAGAGGCTAATGAAAGTAGAACAATTCACAGTTATAAGAAGAGGCTAATGAAAGTAGAACAATTCAGTTATAAGAAGAGGCTAATGAATGTAGAACTATTCACAGTTTGAGGCTAATGAGAGTAGAACTATTCAGTTATAAGAAGAGGTTAATGAGAGTAGAACAATTCACAGTTATAAGAAGAGGCTAATGAGAGTCAAGGGAAGGCAATGGTTACATTACGACGTAACTTCAATAAGCTTTGTTTCGTTGCTACTCAGGCTATACTTTGTATTGGTTGTATTAGTTAGTTAGTCTGTCCTATTGAACCTAAGGCGGCGCATAGGGCAGAAGTCATGGCTCTCTATGTCCAGCGGTTCGCTGCTACCTGTTGTAGATCTTGGATGTTTACTTGTCCGTTAAATGAGCCTTCTCTGATGATGGTTCTACGCAGGGTCTCTCTTGGTCTTCCCCGTTTTATTTTCCCTACTAGTGACCATAAGAGGACTTGGTTGGGGAGCCTTGTCTTGTTCATTCTGAGTACATGGCCGATGTAGTTCCAACGGCGTTTTCTTATAAAATTGGATACAATGTCTTGCTTAGTCTCTTGTCTTATTTGCGTATTGGTTCTGAAATCTGCCCAGTGGATGTTTAGAATTTTTCTAAGACATTTGTTCTCAAAATTGTCTAATTTTTTTAATCTAAAGCTACCTTTGTATTTTTTTTAAATGTTGCATATCCCTTACAGGACGTTGCAGTCAACACCAGCATTTTTCAGCTACTGTTGATATACTAGGCAAGTTTTACGTTCAGTAGTTTGCCATTGCTTTCTGAACGACCGACGCCCACACCAACACGTTACAACACAACGCAACACGGTCTGCTGCATAAATCGGTCGCAGCTGAGTTTCAAACGCCTGGTAAGCGGCTCACGAACCGCGTTCGCAAGCCTTTGACCACAGAGACAGGCACCGTTGTATTAGCCATAGGTTATTTCCCTTCACCGACTATTGACGGGGTCGCTAGCGAAGGTTCACGGGACGCAGGCTTGACACAGTGAGGGAAAGACTGGCCGCTTCTTTCCCTTTGCTCAAGGCCTACCACATGTGATGGCAATATCACACAGACCCATGGCAGGAAACGAATAGTGGATATGTGGAGGGAAGGAATAGTGGACATGTGGAGAGAAGGAATAGTGGATATGTGGAGGGAAGGAATAGTGAACATGTGGAGAGAAGGAATAGTGGACATGTGAAGAGAAAGGATAGTGGACGTGTGGGGAAAAGGAATAGTGGACATGTGGAGAGAAGGAATAGTGGACATGTGAAGAGAAGGGATAGTGGACATGTGAAGAGAAGGGATAGTGGACATGTGGAGAGAAGGAAAAGTGGACAAGTAGAGAGAATGAACAGTGAACATGTAGAGAGAAGGAACAGTTGGGATGTAGAGAGAAGGAACAATGGACATGTAGAGAGAAGGAACAGTGGACATGTAGAGAGAAGGAACAGTGGACATGTTGAGAGAAGGGAAAATGGACATGAGAGCAGGAACAGTGGACATGCAGAGAGAAGGAAAAGTGGACATGTAGAGAGAAGGAAAAGTGGACATGTAGAGAGAAGGAAAAGTGGACATGTAGAGAGAAGGAACAATGGACATGCAGAGAGAAGGAACAGTGGACATGCAGAGAGAAGGAACAGTGGACATGTAGAGAGAAGGAACAGTGGACATGTAGAGAGAAGGAACAGTAGACATGTAGAGAGAAGGAAAAGTGGACATGTAGAGAGAAGGAAATGTGGACATGTAGAGAGAAGGAAAAGTGAACATGCAGAGAGAAGGAAAAGTGGACATGTAGAGAGAAGTAACAGTGAACATGTAGAGAGAAGGAACAGTGGACATATGGACAGAAAGAAAAGTGGACATATGGAAAGACGGGAAAACGGACATATGGAGGTATTCACGAACAACGGAAACGATCCTCTAACACAGGGGTGTCAAACTCAATCGCTCAGTAGCCCAAAACTCAAATCACACGTAAGGTTGCGGGCTGGACACGATAAACATTCAATAAGCAGAAAATTAAACCTTTTTAAAACAATAATATATCTGATAAAGTTGACGGTTTGTGTTAGAATACTCATTACATCTTCCATGTTGAGGACTTTACCACACAGCGATCCTTGGTGTATGATGCAGTGATAATGATATGCTATCAGTTCACCAGTACAGTTCTCCTGCATCTTTAACCGCATCCTTCCAACTAGTCCACTTTTTTCGCCACACATCGCCGGTGCTTCATCTGTTGTCAGTCCAACGAGTTTGTCCCAAGGCAGGTTCATGTTGGTTAAACTTTGACATACGTTGTCAAAAATGTCTTTTCCTGTTATTGTCCATGCATGGATTTCATGTCCAATATTTCTTCTGTAACATTCAAACTGGAGTCCACCCCACCGCCACCGACGATTAGTCACTTCCGCCACGCAAGTCAGCAGGGCTGAATGGATAAGAACGCGTGTTCTTAAACATCCGTTGTGCTGATGCCAAGGTAAGCGGTTCAACCTCTATACCGGACAGCTGAACTAAAAAGTTGACCTGTCGGCCTTGACTTGGGGACGTAAATTACAAGTACCTCTGAAGTCGGAATGGGTTCGCCTGATGGCGAGGAACACTGTTAATAGGGAAAGCTAATCCACACGCAAAATGCAGTCCAGCACTACTACAACTACAAGTAGTGTGTATGGATTACGCTACAATTTTAAAGATGTCTGTTTGTTTGTTGACACGCATTTGTTTAGACAACGGATAACAGAAACTGGTGGTTAAACGAGTGACGGTTAATCGAATTTGCAATGTAACTCTGAAGTCAGAGTGGGTTCCACCTGATGTCGAGGGACACTAGTAATAGTGAAAACTAATTCACGTGCAAAATTCAGTCTCGTGTTACTAGAAGTAGCGGGTGGACTGCGCTGGAATTCAAAGCGATCGTGCGCAAAACAAATAAAACAAACAAACCAACAAACCATTCAGTAATATTCTTAGGGTTAGTTGGCTACTAAATACGAAAGAATATCAAAACCATTACGTACTTCTACCTTGGACACGCTGGATCAATGGAATAACCATTCTGGGTCCCTCATCCACATTGAGTGAGCCATAGGTACCAGTATCATCTATAGCTTCTGCCATGTTCGGATCCTGTTCTGCTCTTGAAGCTAAAATTCAAAGATAAACACCATGTAAGCGTTTTAAAACATCAAAGTGTTAATTGCAATCGTGGAGTAAGCGCGACATGGGGGATTCGGATCGTCAGAAACGGTCCCCCTTCCAAAAATATTTCAGCCTCTAACGTCTTGACGCCGGACACTTTGGCGAAGCGGTTACGGGCGCGGTGAAGTAACCCCGTATACCCGCGTTCGAAACACAGCTGCGCGCGATTTGGCCGCAGACCGCGTTGCGTTGGGTTTTTTTTTAACGAACTGGTACGGTTGCCGGTCGTTCAGAAAGCAATGGCAAACTACTGAATGCAAAACTTGCCTGGGCATCAACAACAGCTAAAAATGCTGGTGTTGACTGCAAACGTCCTGTAAAGGAGATGCAACTAACTATTTTTAACTTCCTGTCGCTCTTTAACAGGCAATAATAGTACCAATATGGAAAAAGAAAGGCAATATGAGAGAGTACGAAACATACAAAGATATATCATCTATCACTCCTGAGCCATATAAGGAAAATGTACGCAAAACTATTGAAACAAAGAGCTAGACCTATGGTTGAACAACAGTTAAGCAAAGCACAATTCGGTTTTCGGAAAGGTAAAAGTTGCACTGATGCTTTATTTACACTTTGACACATATGTGAAAACTATCGAATATAGTGATCAGCAGAATATTGTGTTTATAGATCAGGAAAAGGCGTTCGACAGAGTAGACAGATACACATTATGGACCATCCTTGAAGACAAAGGGATACAAGGGCAATTGCTAGAGAACATCATAGCCATGTATCACTCGAGTCGAAGTGCAGTAAGAACACAAGAAGGTATATCAGATATGCTCAGTCAATACAGGAGTGAGACAGGGATGTGTGCTCTCTTCTCTGCTATTTAATATCTACATGGACAGAATATCCAAAGAAGCAAGCCTTGACAGAACAGATTCAGAAAATTTAGAACTCTCTACTCCAGACAAAACAACTGATCCACAGGAAATAAAGGGAACTTCTATTTGCAGACTATCAGTGCCTGTTTTACAGCGATGAGGGCAGACTAAAGATCATATTACTAATCTGAGTTCAACCTGCCGCAGATACAGTATGATTATAAACACAGCCAAAACCGAAGTAATACAAGTTAGCAGATCGCCGGGCCCCACTAAGTATACAGATAAATAGCACAACTCTGAAACAAGTTAAAGAATTCTAATATTTTGGAAGTATGATCACAGAAGATTGCAGATTGGACAGAGAAATCGAAATCAGATGTCAAAAAGCTAGTGCACTTACATATCAACTATCACCCTTACGGACACATCCAAATATAACCATGTCCGCAACTCAACAGATAATAAACATCATATTCACACTAACTTTATGCTACCAATCTCAAATTTTGACTTTATCGAAATCACACTTTCGCAAAATCAGCACCTGCGAGATGAGATGCCTAAGGAGCGCTGCCAACTTAACAAGAGATCGAGTAAGAAATGCTGTTATCAGAAAGACTGTGGGATCAACACCTTGTGTCACATTTATTGAAAGACAGAAGATCAAGTGGTTTGGCCATGTCGTCCGAGTGGCTAGTACGTCGGCTCTCCTTCGGGAGACCCGTGTTCGAATCCTCGGTATGGCGTGAAGTTTTTTTCTGTCCGGGGCAAAAAGAAAACTAACCAGCACAGATCGCGGCGAATGCACTAGCCATGCGGCCTTAATTCCATAGGCTCAAGACCCCACCCCCCCCCCTGTCCTACACCCCAAGATATTATAGGCAGTAAATGACAGTTAGAATGTAACACCAACAACTGCCATCACTGACCTTGCATCAAAGATCATCTGCGACGAGACCAAGAGGACGTAAAAGAAGAAAATGAATTGACGACATGAAAGACATTGTACAATCACACGGAATAACACTATCCCGTGCCGCCCACCATGCGCTGGAGCGCAAATTATCCCCCCCCCCCTCCCAAGACGCTTGACGGCAGAAGTGGAAGAAGATGATGATGACGCTCTTTGGTGGTGGACTTACCGGGGTCAAGTTTTCCGGGGTGGCTCCTGTCGTGCACGCGGAAGCAATAAAGTTGCTCCATTAAAGTCCCGCTGAAAAATGTCTCGATCTCTTGCCATTTTGCCTGCCCCGTGCGCCCTCGTGCCCAAGGTGAGATAGCACCCTCATGCCTAAAGTGAGGTAGCACCTGTATGGCCAAAGTGGGGTAGCGTGTTCATGCATAAATTGCGCACGCAGTTCCCCTTTGAAAATAAAGTTCGTCCGTTTCTTCTTTCCAAACCACTGGCGTTTAATATGGCCGGATTATTAGTTTCCGTGACGTGATGCTGTATATGAGATAATATAAAATGACACAAAGTAGTGCAGCTTTACATAACAGAATTAAGACACATACAGGACGTTGCGGCGATTAGCCTTCATCAGCAAACAAACACATTCACAAAACACAACATATAGTCACGGAGATCTGTGACTACATTACCTCAGAATTCCGAGCTGTGTATAGCTATGGTAAGTAGGAACATTTTTTCCAATTTTCATTTTCTCTTCATTGCTTTCATTTTTTCATCGTTTATTCTTCTCGTCCTGTCGTCACGTTTTAATGTAGTCACAGGAGATCTCCGTGACTATATGTAGTGTTTTGTGAATGTGTTTGTTTGCTGATGAAGGCTAATCGCCGCAACGCTCTGTATGTGTCTTAACTCTGTTATGTAAAGCTGCACTACTTTGTTTCTTTTTATATTGTTTACATTTTCACAGCTTTATCGCAGTTACACCAAATTTTATTCATATTTTTTGTGAATGAGATAGTATTATTCCAAGTTTACATGCTGAATTTCAGTATTTTCCTTATTCTTGGTCCGAGGTTTTCTCTGAACTTTTATGTAACATTTCAACTGAACAGTCCTGATTTTCTTAAGTGATTGTTAAATGGTCAGTTTCAGTATTTTATTAGTATTTACAGGGCAAGGGATTGAAAGGGGTGGGGGGAGGGGGAGTTGGCCTCGTTCAACCTGATTCTACAGCGTTGGCTATAATTGAGGATCGTTTTGTGTGAATTTTGATTATCTTTCCTTTCTCCGACTCCGTGGCCTAGGTGTTACGGATAGGACTACGCTGAAATTCAAAGCGATCGTGTGCAAAACAAATAAACAAATAAAAAACCATTCAGTAATATTCTTTGAGTTAGTTGGCTACTAATTACGAAAGAATATATCAAAACCGCTTGCCCGCGTTCGAAACACAGCTGTGGGCGATTTGGCAGCAAACCGCCTTTCGTTGGTTGTTTTTTTTTTAATGAAATGGTATGGGCGCGGTCGTTCAGAGAGCAATGGCAAACTACTGAACGTAAACTTGCTCAGGATTCACGAACAGCCAAATGCTGGGGTGTTCTGCTACATCCTGTAAAGGATATATAACAATTTTTTTCCCTTACTTGGCTCTCTTCCAAGTGAAGTCATAAAAAGGCTCATATCCATAAATATAGTCACGGGAAAGATGAATGTTCTAACAATGTTACATTAACTTGTAGTGTTGAACAAGCACGTGTTTACTATTTAACCTCTGCGGTTATTATTATCTGCCTGCTTCTTTGTAACCCATAGAACAAACGGCCTAGTCTCTAGAGAGTCACGAGTACAAATTGTAAAACAATAAATACTAGTTTCTAAAGTCACAAAGAAGAGAGGCGTTGGAGAGCGTCGTGACAACAGGAAAGATCGAGATGAAGAGAGGCAGAGGCAGACCAAGAGAAATGATCCTGGATGGACTGAGACGGTGGCATGAAGGAATATCAGCAGCAGAGTTGATCCAGAAAACCAAAGACCGAGATCTATGGAGAGCCACGAACGCCTACGCCAGCCGGCAGGGAACTTGATGATAAGTCACAAGTACAATTTATAAACCAATAAATATTATAGTCTGTAGAGAGTCACAAGTGTAATTTATAACGCAATATGTACATACTATAGTCTCTAAACAGTCACAAACACAATTTATAAAACAGTTAAGTTCATACTTACCAAATAAAAACGTTATCCAAACCCGACCAAGAACCACACACCTTGACCACACAGGCCTAAATGGTCAGCTGTCAGATCGGTGGCCACAACATTCTCGCCTTCTGAACAGCGTTCAGGTGATAACCCAATGTCGTAACTGATTACCTGTACCACCAACCCCCCTTTCTTTATCTAACCGTCAAATACACCCCCAGCTCCCCACGTCAAATTCCCCTCAAGGTAGTATTTTCCCATCCCGTGTTTCATGGATTTACTCTTTGGTCAGATGCACTCTCTGTAATACTGACATAACTGGGACGTTGGTTAGGTAAGCAACTCGCGTGCTAGGGTTCAATGCCTGGTCCATCCTGTGTGGGCTTCATCGTCATCAAGTGCCCTGCCAGCTGGCGTAGGCGTTCATGACTCTCCACATATCTCGGTCTTTGGTGTTCTGGATCAGCTATGCTGATGGTATTCCTCCATGCCACTGTCTCAATCCATCCAGCATCATTTCTCTTGGTCTGCCTCTGCCTCTCTTCCCCTCGATCTTTCCAGTTGTCATGATGTTTTCTTTCTTTCTTTCTTTCTTTCTTTCTTTCTTTCTTTCTTTCTTTCTTTCTTTCTTTCTCTCGTGTGGGCTTAGAATGTCCTTTTGTGTTGAACGTGGCCACACACTTCATACACAGCCACACGTGGCGGACTGGCCAGAATATCAACTGGCCCTACTGCAAATGGGCCCAGAGGAGCAATAATTGCCTGTCTGTCTGTCTGTCTGTCTGTCTGTCTGTCTGTCTGTTTGTCTGTCTGTATGTCTGTCTGTCTGTCTGTCTGTCTTGCTGTCTTCTTTCTTTCTTTTTTTTTTCTTTCTTTCTTTCTTTCTTTCTTTCTTTCTTTCTGTATGTCTGTCTGTCTTTCCGTCCGTCCGTCCGTCCGTCTGTCTGTCTGTTTTTGTATTCTTTCTTTCTTTCTTTCTTTCTTTCATTCTGTCTGTCTGTCTCTATGTATGTCTGTCTTTTCGTCCGTCTGTCTGTCTGCCTTTGTCTTCTTTCTTTCTTTCTTTCTTTCTTTCTTTCGCTTGAAATGTGTCTATATCTGCAATGGTGTCTTAGAGCCCCAGTGAAGTGCACTACCTTAAACAAGCGGTATCTCTTTACATGGCCAAACTATCAACTGCCGGATCTTGATCTCACTCAGTGATCTTAACTTCAATCCCATTGTGTAATACTTCTTCGTTTTATTCTCCTGCTATGATAAAAAAAAATTGATATCCCTCCAATTAGTCCCAGTTAGTTTCAACTGGTCTCCATAACCAACAGTCAACCAACACACCTCACACAAACAAAGTGCCAGTATATCAGCCAACCAATCATTTAATCTACCTGTCAACTAACCCACCAAACTAATAACCAACCAATCAAAGCATCAACCAAATAACCAAGTAACTTAAATAGTGACCAACCAATCGCCTACCCCCTTTTTTATTTGAACGTTGAATTCCCCCCCTCCCCCCAAGCCAATTTCCTCTCAAGGTATTTGGGGGAGGGGGAGAGGTTGGGCACGCACGCTTTGAACTCAAGCGTAGTCCATAGAAACTACTTCTAGTAGCACTAGACTGAAATTTGTGTATGGATTTTCTTTCCCTGTTATCTATGCGCCGGCTTCGTGGCTTAGAGGTTATGACTTTTCTCCGTAATCTCTTATACTCTCGTCGGTGACGTGATGACGGTGAGAATCAGCAGTGGTTCGAATCGCATCGGTAACTTAGGGGTATGTGAGCCGGCCGCTCAGAAAGCAATGGCAAACTACTGAGCATAATCTTGCCAAGAAATCAACATACAGCTGAAAGATGCTACTGTTGACAGCGATGTCCTGTAAAGGATATGGAAAAAAGACACACACAAAAAAAATTATCTATGCCCCTGACCAACAGGCGAACCCACTCCGACTTCAGAGGTGCTTGTAATTTATGTCCCCAAGTCCAGGACGAGAAATCAACATTTTAGTCAAACTGTCCGGTGTAGTGGTCGAACCCCTTACCCCGGCATCAGCACACGGATATTTAAGAACGCCCGTTCTTATCCACTCGCCCATGCTGACCTCATCAACCACCCCCAACCCCCGTGTTTCATTTATGTGTCCATTGGTCTGATGCACTCTCTGTAACACTGACATAACTGGGACGTGGGTAAGGTAAGCAACTCGCGTGCTAGGGTTCAATGCGTGGTCCATCCTGTGTGGGCTTAGAACATCCTTGTGTGTTGAGCGTGGTCACACACTTTATACACAGTGACCCGTTGTGGACTGGCCAGGATATCAGCTGGCCCTACTGCAAGCGTTCAGCCAACCAGTATATTAACCTACCTGCTAATTAAGCAACCTAATAACCAACAAACCAACCTAATAAGTAATGTACCAACCAAACAACTAATTAATCTAACTAGGCCAACCACTCAACGACCAGTCTACCTACCTACCTACCTACCTACTTACCTACCTAACAACCAAACGTACCAACCAACATACCTACTAACCAACCAGCCAGCCAACAACCAACCTACCCGCCAACCAATGAACCTACAAACCAACATTCTAACCTACCAGCCAACCAGCCAGCTAATCAACCTACCAACCAGTGTGACACATTTTGGAAGCTTCAATGTGTGCTAGTTACTGCGATGTTCGGCTGTTCAGCCAACCAGTATATTAACCTACCTGCTAATTAAGCAACCTAATAACCAACAAACCAACCTAATAAGTAATGTACCAACCAAACAACTAATTAATCTAACTAGGCCAACCACTCAACGACCAGTCTACCTACCTACCTACCTACCTACTTACCTACCTAACAACCAAACGTACCAACCAACATACCTACTAACCAACCAGCCAGCCAATAACCAACCTACCCGCCAACCAATGAACCTACAAACCAACATTCTAACCTACCAGCCAACCAGCCAGCTAATCAACCTACCAACCAGTGTGACACATTTTGGAAGCTTCAATGTGTGCTAGTTACTGCGATGTTCGGCTCCCCCCTCCCCCCCCCCCCTCCGGGGTTTCAGGAAACATCCTAGAAATGAAAGGCTCCCCACGTGCTACTGACCACATGAGCTGTCGAATTCCCATTGGTCTATAAAATATGCGGCTAGCACCACATACCTTGTGAGGCGGCGAATTATGATTGCACACGCTTGTCAGCATGGCACGTGTTCATGATTATGACCATAATATAAGGGTGTATTTTTAATGACTGTGGGGTTTTTGAAAATATTGCCGTTCCAAGTTTTGTATTTACCTTTTATGTTGCATGAGTTCACAGAGGGTGAATACAAAACTTGGAACGGTAATATTTTCAAAACCCCAGTCATTAAAATTACACACTGAACATGTCAGGGGTCAGTTTGTGTGTTGTATGTGTCAATGTAAAGTAGATAGAAGTATAGCAAGTAATATGTGAACAGATCACCACAACATTGGTAAGAGCTACAGTGGAGATAAAAGTTCACAGCAGAGCACGCACGACAAGGGGTATCCGATCATCAGAAGCTGTCCCAGTGATCGCGTGGCCGACAGGGTAAATGTGCTCTCTCTTGTAAACCTCCGATGCGCTGAAGGCGGGGTAGGGCGCTCTCTCGCTAAATCTGCCAGCCGGACTTAAACGTTGACTTCTCGTCCTTGACTTGGGGACGTAGAATAGAAGTACCTCAGAAGCTGGAGTGGGTTCGCCTGATGGCGGAGAACACTGGTATTTGAGATAGCCAGCTGGTCCACACGCAAACATCAGCACAGTGTGAACTTCAGTAGAGTTCAAAGTAAGCAAACGGGGAAAGGGGGGGGGGGGGCGAGTCCCCCGTCGCCGAGTGGTTCGACCCCTTTATTTATAAAAAAAAAAATTTTGTTGACACTCTGTGGGGTAATGACATGACGTAAGTAAACGAAAGACAGTTAAAAGCGAATTTAACCTAGTTTACGGGGGGGGGGGGGGGGGGGGGGAGAGAACAACAACAACAACGTGTGGCCACCTTTGTCAAACGGTGTTCACAAATTTGTAGCATTTCGTGCGTGAGTGAACACAGTGCGTGTTGGGGGGGGGGGGGGGGGATAATGGTTGTCGTAACGTGTTCCAGTTTTTGTCTTCTCATAACATGGCCATAAGGTCTAACAGTGTGTTTAATTAAAAATACGAGTCCTTTAGGTCTTAATAAGTTAAAATAATATCTGTGTAGGCAAAAGGGAGTTGAAATAACAATTCGGAGTCTACACACGGTCGAGACAAGAAGACGGAGCTGATCCACGACTATGGTGACCATGTAAGAAACATGACCGCCCATGGTTATCGGCACGGCACATGATGATAATGATTACGTGTCTACACTGAAATGTCCAAGGCGAAACTAGGAGTTATAACAATCACTAGAAACTTTAAAGATAGACTTTCAAGACAGCAAAAGGGAGTTGAAGTAACGGTTTAGTGTAGTTTAGACGACGGATCAACATCACGACACACAGGTGTAACTCATAAGTGCTCCGTTCTACTCCTAACTCAAGCCTGAGTCCGGAGAAACTCAGATCAGTGCACGAACTCCGTAGCACCGGCGAGGATCCTGAAATACTTTGGGTAGGTTTTTAACTCGAAATTTTGTCCGGCAGTGCCGTTAGGCTACTACTTTTCGATTTCAAACTGCCAAGGTATTTTTTTTTACGTCCGCAACAATACACACGGGCGTCCGATCTCACTACCCAGAGACCAGGAGAAATTTTGTTACTAGAAGTCCACGTGAAAAAGTCCCGGCCATCACCAGGGCTTGAACCCGGGACCTCCAGTACTCAAGGCGGACACCATACCTCGAGACCACTCAACCCCCCCCCCCCCACAATTAGGAGAGAATGAGTTGTTGTACTGTCTACACAGGGATGCTCATGACGGAACTAGAACAATTATTGGAAACTTTAAAGACAGCGGTGCGGGTTCAATACCCAGCAGAGCCAGAATTATTTATCCCGACCAGTACAGCCCTGGTATCGACACAGCCTTATAAACAAGAGTACTTGATAATTTGCAACAAAGGGAAACAAATATCTCGCCAGACATCCGAAGAAAACCGAGATGAGCACCCTGATGACGGTGCGGAAAGACCACGGGAACCTACCTTGGAGGAGCTACTAGCAGATGCAAGAGTGGAGAAACTCAGGCACCAGGAATTCAAAAGGTGTTGGGAGGAAAGAGAAAGGAAGAAACCCAAGAAACTCAGGAGACCGGTAGTATATTCAACTAGATACTATGAGCCTGATTTTGCCGACTACTCGTACTACATAGAAGACGGAGAGATCATTCCATGGCTGACCGCGGAGGGAAAAATCAAAAGGCAGCAGAAACTCAATCCCGAAAGTGAAAACAGGCGCAAGGAGGAAAATGGAAACGTTGAAAAGCTCCTACAGAAATTACACACAAAAGGAGACAAACAGACCAAATAAAAAGTCCTTATAAGGACTGAACCGAGACGAGCAAGAAACCTGCACCAACAAAGAGAACCACAAGAGCAGACTAGCACAAAATATAGCCGCCGAACGACCCCCCCCCCCCCCAGCTGACGTCACAGACACAAACCAACATAATCAGTCCGAGATAGGACTCACAAGACAAGAATTAAACCCACAAAAACCACGGACCTCAACAACAGCTGAAGAGGCAGGTTGAACGAGGCCGAATTTGGAATTTTTGTTTTGAAAATTGGAATTGGAATTAATTTGCAAATAACTTGTAAACCGACTAATCTACAAACCACACTATCAACCAACCAACCAACCAACCAACCAACCAACCAACCAACCAACCAACCAACCAACCAACATATCAAACCACCAACCAATCATGTCCATGTTCTATTACCTCACCTATTACCTTCTATTACCTAACTTCCATTGCCCGTGTTTTAAAATTTAACTTGTCAATGCTTACTTCCATCGCACACAGATAACTTCACCAGCGCTCACCGAGGTGTAGTCTGCGCGCAATTAAATACGTAAAACCCGTAAACCAGTGGTTCTCAACCGGTGGGGAATTCTCTTCCCCCACCCCTCCCCCTTCAGAGGGGAAATTTTAGGGTTTCCATGGAGGAAATTAAGATTATTTCAAGATCGTGTTAGTACAAGAACCGATTACTTGATATTGTTTTTCCCTCCATACTTTACAGTTCTGTACTTCTCGCCCTTATGAAATTCGTTTTATAACGCAAGTAGACCCGCAAATCACGTTTTATGTAGACGTCTAGACTTGTTCAAGTAAGTGCTATTAAAGTTAGCTTCCATTTTTTTACGTATACTGTGTAGGGGCGGGGGGGGGGGGGGAGATTTATAGGGAGGAAATACGACAGGGATGGGGGGGGGGGATGACAGGGGTGCATGGGCCAAAAAAGGTTAAGAACCACTGCCGTAAACTATTAATGCAGCTCTCCATCCATCCATCATATGCCATGCCGATAAGCGTGGGCGGTCATGTTCTGTCACCTCACTCGATCACCAGAGTCGTGGATCAGCTCTGTGTCCCTCTCTCGACCATGCCACGTGGCCAAGCCATCCAGGTATTTACTTCTCAGTATTCCCCTTGGTCTCTTCCCTTCGATCTTGCCAGTCGTCACTAAGTTCTCCAATTTATTTCTTCTCATAACATGCCCAAAAAATTTTGACTGTCTACGTCTAATGTCTCTAATCAGTTTACGATCTTCATTTGTTTCTTGAAAGACTTGTTCATTGGTTTTTCTGTTTGTCCATGGTGTTCTTTGCATTTTCCTCAGAAACCACATTTCCACAGTCATCAGCTGTTTTTCAGCTTGACTGCTTATTGTCCACGCTTCACATCCATACAAAAGTACAGGTTCTATGTAGCACCTCAGCACTCTTTGAGTTTCAATTGATTATTATTGGCCAGTATCTTTTTCATCTTGCAAAAGGCTACCTTTGCAATGACAATTCTTGTTCTAATCCCTTCAAGAGCTCTTATATCAGCCAAACAGCTCTAATACCAGCCAAACTATCAATACAGCTCTAATATCAGCCAAACTGTCAATACAACTCTAATACCAATCAAACTATCAATACAACCCAAATACCAGCCAAACTATCAATACAGCTCTAATACCAGCCAAACTATCAGTACAACTCTAATACCAGCCAGATTATTAATGCAACTTAGAGAAATTAGACGTAGACAGTCAAAATTTGTTGAACATGTTATGAGAAGAAATGGATTGGATAACTTAGTGACAACTGGCAAGATCGAAGGGAACAGACCAAGAGGAAGACCGAGAGGAAAATACCTGTGAAGGCTTGGCTACATGGCATGGACGAGACAGGAACACTGAGCTAATCCACAACGCTGGTGATCGAGTGAAATGGCGAGTCATGACCGCCCACGCTTTCCGGCATGGCACATGATTGATTGATTGATTGATTGAATACCATTTAAACTATCAATGCAGCTCTAATACCAGCCAAACTATTAATACAGCTCTAATACCAGCCAAACTATCAATATAGCTCTAATGTCAGCTAGTTCTGACGCCAAAGTAGCGGGTTCAACCCCTAGACCGGTCATTTGGACTAACATGTTGACTTCTCGCCCTTGACTTGGGGTGACTGACATCAGCAGAATGATAACAGCTCAAGGAATGAGATTTACACATTGTGGGAATTCTTACATGGATCTTACATGACGAATGAAGCATGAAGAAAAGTAACATGTAAATTCCGTGTGCCTAAATTTAACAAACTGACTAAATGTTTTGCATATCCTTTACAGGACATCGCTGTCAACATCAGCATCTTTCAGCTCATTGTTGATTTCTTGGCAAGATTACGCTCAGTAGTTTGCCATTGCTTTCTGAGCGGCCGGCTCACATACCCCGTAAGTTACCGAGGCGATTAGAACCACTGCTGATTCTCACCGTCGTCACGTTACTTACGAAAGTATACGAGATTACAGAGAAAAGTCGCTAACCTCTAGGCCAGGAAGCGGGAAACAAACTGACTACTCGTCCTTTAATATGGAGGTAATCTGGGGACGCAAGGAGATAATAAACAATGATAACAACCTGGGGTCATGAACTTAACTAATGCCCTTTGTGATTGCTGAGAGTTGCCAAGTTAACTACCACCTGAACACATCATTACATGGAGAGTTGATGTATCCCGATGACGTTGCAGAAAATGTGTAAAATATGAGAGTTTATATGAGTTTAGTCAAGAACCGACATTACAGAACTCAGGACATTCCCATACATGCTCCTTCCTCATCTTCAACAGCCAGCGAAGAGTCCAAAAACTAATGGTGCCCGTAGCAATCTGATTATGTGTCCACACACGCGAAGTATCATGTTAGCTGCATATCCTTTACAGGTCGTCGCAGTCAACCCCATAAATTTTTGGCTGTTTGTGATTTCTTGGCAAGTTTACTTTCAGTAGTTTTCCATTGCTTTCTGGGCGACCGGCACTCACACCATTGTATTAAAACAAAGCAATGCGGCCTGCTTCTAAATCGCCAGCAGCTGGTATTCGAACCCGGTATGCGGAATTAAGAACTGCGTCCCTAATACCTTCGCCACGGAACAGACACCTCCTGGTGTACATTTCCAAAATAGAAAAGCTACCCACATAAAAAGGTTTTGTAGCATGTGTGATTCTGATAAATACATACATTATTAGGACCCCCGCCGGTGCTACGGAACTCGTGCATTGTGATGAGATTCTCTGTGTGTGATATATGGGAGGAGATTGGGGCTTTTATGGCGCCTAGTGGAGATAACCGTGAGCATTGAAAGTAACCCTTCACCAAAACCCAACCTTGGTCTAGGAGTTACACGACTTTCTCCGGAATCTCGTATACTCTCGTGAGTAACGTGACGTTCCGTGAGAATCGGTAGTGGTTCTCTCCGTGTTGATAACCTAGGGGTATGTAAGCCGGCCGCTCAGAAAGCAATGACAAACTACTGAGCGTAATCTTGCCAAGAAATCAACAATCAGCTGAAAGATGCTGATGTTGACAGCGATGTCCTGTAAAGGATATGAAAACAAACAACAAAAAACCTAACAATCATTAATAATTCCTGGGCCTACAACCAAGATCTGTGGAGAAACATGAACGCCAACGACGGCTGGAACGGCACATGATGATGATGATGATGATGATGATGATGATGATGATGATGATGATCTAAAAATCTGGCAACACTTCCTGTTATCATAGAACCAGATTGGTTCCCTTACCCGGCTTTTGGTGACTACTGCTATCTATCATTGTTTTGAGTTTTGCTAGCGGTAGAATACATTGCTTATACTTATACAGCAGGAATGGATCAGGTTGGCTTTATTTATAGGATTATGTATTTGTAAACTGAAAGTTAATTTTGCCTTTACTTGATTTGATTAGAATCACAACGTAAGCTGAGAAGAAGATACTTTTTGCGGGTAACCAATGTAAACATTCTTATTATTCTTTTTGATGTTTCAATGTGTGTTTGTTTGACCATTCCAGCCCGGACCGCCAACGAAACCAGGGAGACTGCGACTGTAAAAATGACCATGCATACATATTTATTGCCAAGATATGACATCTTCTTATAGTCCATACCGTGGAGACTTAGTGATTAAATATTTAAGCGTGTCCACAATTTTCACTCTTCTGATGTCTTGTGTACGTACTGAACTCAGTTCATTAGTATTTTAGTAATTGTAGTATCATCACTTATCAGATATTAAATTATAATTTATTGCTCCATTGAAGTTCAGAACTGAACTGCAATGCAGCAATAATTTCTTATACCGATATTCTTCCAAACATGTCAGGCAAACTGTCCAGCACAGCTTAGACGCCTCCCTCGGATGAGGTGTTTTACAAAATAAGGTTGAAAACCATACCTCATATGCATAACCATTGCTTGGCATCCACCCATAAAGTATAAAGGGTGGGAGTTGAATTAAGTTATCTGGAACATATGGCTTACAGTAAGAGAAACACACAACGCAATGTATATTTTGTTTCATGGATAGCTCTATAAAATGTGATACTCACCACATTGATAAAACCAGAAATTGACTACCAACTTTGACTGGCACCTTGCCGTCTTGATAGACAATAGTTTGTAAAAAAAATGGAGTTATATCTCTCTAAAGCACAAAGCCCAGGATGACTTTACAGACCATGTGTTGCCCATGCAGCATGATCTCTCTCTCAGCCTGACTAGTTTACTCCAGAGGAACGGTAACACCAATACGCCTGGAATAAGACAAGCTGTAGAAGCTGCCAAAGCTGCTTGATCAGCAAATTAATGCTATAGGTGCTCGCCTGAGATAGTTCAGATGAACACTTTCAGAAATTTGAGACAGGTCAGTCAGTCAAGTTCAGAAATTTGAGACAGTTCAGATGAACACGTTCAGAAACCTGTTCAGAATATTCCATTACTTTTCAAACAGTGAAATAATAACTGATAACAGTGAAGAAAGACCAGAACAATGGAAACAATGGTACATCAATAAGAAAAGGTTAAAAAAATATGTGGCAATGATGGAAATATTGTAATTTTATTATAAATGAAAAGCCATGAAAGAGCAAAATGATGAACAGATGGGTATTGCTGTATGTATATATTACATGAAGCTTAAAAATAAGAAGTTTCATCTTTGTAAATAATTTATTTTGTTTCTTAAATTAGCTGCCAATAGAGCTTGTTGTAATGATACTACCATATCTTAGTGGTCCAGACTTCAATCACATCAGACAGACTTGTAAGAGCCTCAAAAATATTGCAGATAACTTGGAAATTACTTCCAGGCCAGCATTGTGGAGATGGTAATTATTTGTTTAATGATATGCTGTAGTTAATATTCTTATTGTTAATGATTTCTTTTTTGTCCAGCTTCATTCTTGGTCTCCCCCTTCTTCTCCTTCTTCCCTCCAGCTTTCCCATTGTCATGACGTACGGAAACTTTGCCCTTTTCATGATGCGTCCATAGAATGTAGACTGTCTTTTTCTGTTGTAAGTAACCAGCTATCTTCGCAAGTTAATTTCTTTCAAGATATCTTCATTACACATTTTATCTGTCCATCTTCTTGTCATCATTCTTCTATAAAACCACATCATTACAGCTTACACATAATTCCTCATTAACAAGTAACTAACATTTAATTTAAAACTGAGAATTAAAAGAGAGTTGGCAGAAATAAAAACGAGGCATGTTAAATATTTTAGCCATGTTAAAAGACACAACACTTTTATAAAAACCATACTGGAGGTAAGGTTGAAGGCATGCAAGCAAGAGGTAGACAACGATACAAGTGGAAAGATAACATCAAAAGATGGATGATCAGCAATCTGACAGAATGTACAATCAGGATGAGAGACATATAGTTTTGGAGATACATTGCAGCTAACCTTCATTGTGGAGATGGCACCTGATTGATTCATTGAATATTTAATACCTACAACTTTCAATTTCATGGCACTTGTAGGATTTGTATGTGCTCATGAATGTCTCCCTAGTTTATTATATCTGTTATACAGGGTGTTTGTAAAGTCTCACCACACTTTGTATGTAGAACAATTCTGAAAAATTAAGTACAAGACATCATAAACAAATATGCTAAAAAATGTATTAAATTAGTTACAATAGTCACTACTATAGTCTAACACTGTTTTGCAGAAGCTAGAAAGTACCAATGAAGTAATCATTATAACTTATTCAACAAATTTCTCACTGTAATGCAATGAGGAGGTTGTTTATCAGGAAATCTTGCTATAAATATTTGAACAACCATCCATGTGTATCGACCGCTAGTTCGAAACACTTGTTCAACCAAAAAGATTCTTTCTTCTGTTAATACAATTCTGTTTGAAGTGCAAAGAATTATTCCAGCAGACAACAGCCATCCACTGCATATTGCTTGACGATGGACTGTGGAGCACATTTTTTGATGACGTCATGTACTTTATTTTTCAAAATTGTTCTACATACAAAGTGTAGTGAGACTTTACAAACAACCATATAATCCCATATCAATGATGTCTTGCTGTGTAAATTGCTTGCTATTAAGCATAGAGGGGAGTGGGAGCTGCAGTATCTCAGCGACTAGCACACTTGCCTGTCACCTCAATGATCATTTGTTCAAATCTCCATTGAAACATAATTTTTTTTAAACCTGGATTTCCAGGTCAACCCAACCTAAAATATTTGTTGTCCTAGTAAGTAGAGATGACTGTCATGATATTGACCACATCATCCAGTAATTGCCTATCGGTCAATAAAAATATGGGGCTAGCACAATTTACCCAATAAACATCGAGGCATATAAAAGGATTGTTTACTTACTTTACCTTATAGGGAGTAGTTTCAGCTGTCCATCTTGAGCCAGTTGTGTCAGCTGCACTGCTTTGAGTTTGTTATTGTGTGATATGATTTCGACAGAATTTATGTACATAATCATTAGTTGAGGAGTGGCTGGCTGAGTGGCTAAAACTTGGTTCGAATCCTCGGTAAGGTGTGGATTTTTTTCTCTAAGGGGCAAAAAGAAAATCCTAACATGCAAAGTGCACGGTGACTGCACTATCCAGGTGGCCTTAATTCCTCAGGCTCAAGACCCCCCTGCCCTACACTGAAAGGTACTATTGGCAGTAGATGACAGATCATTAGTTTTCCTCTAGAGCTGTAGATTGATTGTCCTTGATTGCAGGTAAAAAGACTATAGATGTGCTTCTTTTATTGTAGGCATAACGGCTATAGCTTGAGTTTCTTTGATTGTAGATGCAGAGGCTATAGATTGAGCTTCTTTGATTGTAGACACAGCGGCTATAGATTGAGCTTCTTTAATTGTAGACACAGAGGCTATAGATTGGGTTTCTTTGATTGTAGACACAGAGGCTATAGATTAAGCTTCTTTGATTGTAGACACAGAGGCTATAGATTGAGCTTCTTTAATTGTAGACACAGAGGCTATAGATTGGGTTTCTTTGATTGTAGACACAGAGGCTATAGATTGAGTTTCTTTAATTGTAGACACAGAGGCTATAGATTGGGTTTCTTTGATTGTAGACACAGAGGCTATAGATTGGGTTTCTTTAATTGTAGACACAGAGGCTATAGATTGGGTTTCTTTGATTGTGGACACTTATCCCTAGATCAGGAAATCAACATCCGGATTGGTAAGGCAGCAACAACAATGAACAGGTTAAGAAAAAGAGTCTGGGAGAACAGGAAGCTTACTGCCAAAACAAAAGTCCTTGTCTATCATGCCTGTGTCCTTAGTACTCTTCTTTATGGCAGTGAAACCTGGACAACTTACTCACACCAAGAGAAACATTTAAACAGCTTTCATATGCGGTGTCTGCGAAGAATTTTTGGTATTAAGTGGCAAGACAAAATCACAAATACTGAAGTATTGGAAAGATCAGGTTGTGTGACGGTTTATTCCATGCTCAATCTTCGTAGACTTAGATGGATAGGACATCTTAGGAGGATGGATGATGGTAGAATACCAAAGGACATCTTTTTTGGTGAATTACAGATGGGTAAGAGATCTCAGGGTCGGCCTCTACTACGATACAAAGATGTGTGTAAGCGGGACATGATTGATACAGGCATTGATAATGCACATTGGGAGCTAATCGTCGCTGAACGTGTTGCATGGAGGGCAAACATCAGAAATGGAATAAAGACAAAGAAGAAAATTATTGCAGATAAGTCACACACCAAGCGTTTGAGACGTAAGATGGTGCATGATGGTGGAAATGACCACGTGTTCACATGCACCCACTGTGAACGGACATTTACAGCGCAAATTGGCCTTATCAGTCACACTCGCTACCGCCATAGTTAAAAGTTATTATGAATTTTTAAAGCACAAACTATCGTCTGTCAAGACGGCAAGGTGCCAATGGATTGTAGACACAGAGGCTATAGATTGATCTTCTTTGATTGTAGACACAGAGGCTATAGATTGTGCTTCTTTGATTGTAGACACAGAGGCTATAGATTGATCTTCTTTGATTGTAGACACAGAGGCTATAGATTGTGCTTCTTTGATTGTAGACACAGAGGCTATAGATTGAGCCTCTCTGCTAAATATAGTAATAGGCATAAATATATTAATAACACAAGTAACATTATAATAGGCTGTGCATAAACTTGCCAAGAAATCACGAACAGCCAAAATAAATGCTGGGGTTGACCGTGTTGTCCTGCAAACGATATGCAACTAACTAGTGTCTAGCATGTAACATTATAATGGTTGTCTAATGGGTCCTGTACTTTTCTTACAGGTATGTCTTAAGTGACTTTCCTCGACCATGTGTGGAGTCTGTGGCTCCATGGTTGTATATGGAGGACAAGAATGATGCGTTCATCTGGAAGATGTTGTATACTAGCCTGAGAAGAATGTCCTTTCTCCGAGGAGCCCAGCTTCATGGCAGTCACTTGTTATTCGATTTTAAAGCTGTACATTTAGCAAAAGATGTGAAATTTTTTGGTGAGTTTAAGAAATGATTTGTTGCTTACCTCTTGATAGTTTAGATAGCAGTTTTTCCATTGTCTTTTTAGAGTTTACGAATCAATCATATGTTTGAACTTTTTGACTATGTTTTATTTTGAATATCTAAAGGCTAACCCAGTCAACAAACAGTTGCAGGATTCGGATGTGTCAGTAAACTGACACATTACAGTTTACATACAAAACAACAAAAAAATATCGGACAAATAACGAAGAAGAAAAAGAATATTTAAAGTTTAGAGATGTTATTGCTTTGTATTTATTTTAAAGTTTATAAAGTATTTTAAAAAAAATTTCTGGAGTTAAGATTATTTTTCTATTTCATTCATTTATTTTTATTTGTTTTTCTATTTGGTGCTCGCTCGCTTTGAACTCTAGCGTAGTCCATACACACTATTTCTACAAGTACTTCTGAAGTCGGAGTGGGTTTGCCTGATGGCGAGGGAGACTGGTAATAGGGAAAGCTAATCCACACACAAAATTAACTTTTGTCTTGAAAGTAATTTCAGCTAAGATTCTGTCGCTATTGTAATTATCAGCGAAAATGATCTTGTCGTAGACTGTTATGTTTCAATTCTCGTTGTCTTCTTCATCTAGAGTTTATATCTCCGAGTTGTTCAAATGTCCGCTCCCAGCCTCCATTTTGCCACGGAGTTCTGTGGGTCTTGTGGATGTATCTTCCCAGGTGGTTAAGGGCATATGTAATATTAATTATTTAATTGTTATTCCTATTTGCCCTGGAGTTGATTGTAGTCTTTGCCAGTGCTTGACGCTGGTATCTGTCAGAGAGTTCTTCTCACACTGTGTTTAACTTTCATCTGACAAAGAGCACCCCGTTGTTCTACAGGAGTGATTTTTAATTGACTGGTTGTAGTAGCACTCTTTATACCTTCTAGAAATCTTCACATATACAGCACATAACAGTCAACACTACTTTAACGATGAATTCTTCACGACACGACAGCTGCATAAGTTTCAACCTGTGTATTCTTGTCTTTCTTTAAAATAATGTCAAATCAATGTCACTACAATTGCAAACAACAATACTTGCATTACAATCAAACTCTGTCGCTCGATCTTTCAAATGACGTCGACATTCAACTGCTGCTTCACAAATGCTGCATATACACAACTAGGGCGGCGAGATAGAAATCTGCCATACGTCATCTTCAGTCCAACCTCAAGCGCGGTCCAGATGTGAATGCGCTCTCCAAGACCCATGGTCCCCTGCTCGAACATTCGCCTCGCTATCCTCCTGCGAAGCGTGCATTATAATCCTCTTGAGCTTCACTTCTTGCCACTGGACTGCACAAGACTCTAGGCTACCTATTCTCAATAGCCTATGACCTGATCCAGGTCATGGCACTAATCAGTTTACGGTTTTCATTTGCTCCTTGTAGGACTTGCTCATTGATTTTTCTCTCTGTCCATGGTATTCTTTGCATTTTCCTCAGAAACCACATTTACACTGTCATTAGATGTTTTTCGGCTTGTCTGCTCATTATTCACATACATGTTACTGTAAAGATTAGAGATGGTTGAACTTTTTATTTCTTTAGAGACTAATATGTTTACATATAATTTTGAAATCTATCATCATCATTTATCTCTGTAGAAGTTAGAAGTTATCCTGTTTTTTTTTTTTATTTTAATTTCTGTAAAATTGGAAACTTATATTTGTTTCATATTTTTAGAGGCCTCTGGTTTTAAATCTCTTAGAATTTAATCACTTTAGAATTTAGAGACTAGTTTGTTTCCTAACACTATAAAAATGTAGTATCTATTATGCTTTTTTGTGTTTTTAGAATTTAGAGACCAATGTGTTTCATATCTCTTTAGGATAATTTTAATAACCCTCTTCGAATTTAGATCTTTCTTGAAAGTGTTTTTGTCCTTTGAATATAGAGCTTACTAGAAAATGCTTTTGACCTTTGAATATAGAGCTGACTGCAAAGTGTTGTTGGCCTTTGATTATACAGCTTACGAGACACTCTTTTTTGACATTTGAATATAGAGCTTACTAGAAAGTGTCTTTGATCTTTGAATAAAGAGCGCACCGGAAATTATTTTTCACATTTGAATATAGAGCTTACTAGAAAGTGTCTTTGATCTTTGAATATAGAGCTTACTGGAAATTTTTTTTCACCTTTGAATATAGAGCTTACTATAAATTGTTTTTGGTCTTTGAATATAGAGCTTACTAGATACTGTTTTTTACATTTGAATGTAGAGCTCTATGCTATCAATGCCAAACCTGGACAATGACAGAAAAAGAGAAAAGAAAAATCACAACAGAAATGAGGTTCCTGAGAAGAATACTCAACGTATCAAGAAGAGATAAGATCAGAAATGAAGAAATCAGGACTACAGTGAGGGTTAAAGCAGCACTAGATTTTATTAGAAAGCAGCAAGTCAAATGGTTTGGCCATGCAAGTAGGTTACCAGTCAACAGCATACCACAACAAGCAATGATGTACAGACCAGATGGAAACAGAGGAAGAGGCCGACCACGTAAACGTTGGACGGAGGGAATAACAGAGTCCATGGGAATATCGATATATGAAGCCCATAATCGGGCACTCTCACGATGTTTATACTTCACCTCGATACCGCAAGGTACAAGATGAACATGATGAGATGAGATGAATTTAGAGCTTACTAGGTAGTGTCTTTGATCTTTGGATGTAGGACTTACTAGAAAGCGTCTTTGATCTTTGAATGACCAAACTTACTGGACATTTTTTTTCACCTTTGAATATAGAGCTTACTATAAATTGTTTTTTAATCTTTGAAGATAGAGCTGACTAGAAAGTGTTTTTTGACCTTTGAATATAGAGCTGACTAGAAAGTGTTTTTGACATTTGAATACAGAGCTTACTATAAAGTGTTTTTGACATGCTTCCTTTATTGTTACATTGTTTATATCTTCTGTTTACTGTCACCCAAAGACAGACACTTGTTTTTGTTTGAGAGTACCAACATGGTGAAGCTGTTAGCGCTTGATCAAACCTTGTGGCATTGGCCAGCAGCATTTGGCGGTGAACACAAGTTGAAAGGCAGTCACAATTCACCAAGAACACCATTATACTCCAAGCTTGTAGCGGAAATGTCTGAGGGCAGCACAGCTCTGAAACTTTTAAACGAAGGTAGTTGTATTCTTTGAGCATGAGCATTTATTCTCCTTATTGTGCATGCTGTATGGAGTTGGTGGCCTTGTATTTCTACATCCTTCTGTTTTGTATACTGTTAATAATTTCTGATAATTGTTTTTCCATGCCATAATGCCAAGCTGTCTGCTATCTTCTTTTAAGAATTTTGATATTTGGTTAATATTATTACAGTCATCATCATTGTCTGGACAATTAACAAGCACTTAAAAAGTCGAATAGAGGCCCTGGAGATGTGGATATTCAGATGAATATGTTGTATTTCATGGAGGAGAAAAAAACAAAACAATCAAATACAGAGGTTTTAGAAAAACTGGGAATGAAAAGAGAGTTGATGAAAGAAATAAAAAAAGCGGCAAGAGAAATATTTCAGCCACTTTAAAAGACATAACACTCTTATAAAAACCATACTGGAGGGTAAGATTGAAGGCAAGCGAGCAAGAGGTAGACAAAGATACAAGTGGGAAGATAACTTGAAGATATGGACAAACAGCAGTCTGACAGAATGTACAATCAAGACGAAAGGCAAACAGTTTTGGAAATTCATTGCAGCCAACCTTTATTGTGAAGAGGCACCTGATTTATTGATCGATTGATTGATTGATTAATTGATTGATCACCATCATCCAGTGGCTTGCCCTGTGCAGAACTGTGTCCCCATAAGTCTTTTGAAATTTCTCTCTGTCACAAGCCAGATGTCCTTCTTCTGTTGCTGTCACGTATAATTTAACTATCACATCTTGAATCCATCTGCGACATGGACTTCCTCTACTCCACTTCCTCAATATGCCTGCCTCCATAGTCAGACATTCATATCTCTTTTACATGCCAAGAATATTCATTTTCCTCAATTTTATTTGTCTTAATAACTCAATCTTTTTCAGTTCTTTCTGTATAGATCTGTTTGTTATCTTTTCCATCCAATGAGTGTTTAGTACTTATCTGTAGCCGATTCTGTGGTGAAGGGGTTTGCGAATGCAATTCGTACTTCAGCATGCTGCGTCCGAAACACATGTGTGGGCGATTTGGAAGCAGACCATCTTGCGTTGGTTTTCATACAATGGTATGAGTGCAGGTCATATAGAAAGTAATGGCAAACTACTGTAAATTTGCCCAGAAATCACAAACAGCGAAACAAATGCTGTAGTTGACTGCTACATCCTGTAAAGGATATGCAACTAACTTTAACTGTAACAATTATATTCAAAGACACATATGTGCATCTCGGCCGATTTGTTAAATGTCCAAGTTTCACACATGTATGCTGCCATAAGAAATATGCACGTTCCTAGTACTTTGAGTTGTCCTATCTCTTTCAATTTATAAAGATTTCAATTGCTTTAGTTATTGCGGAACATTGTTTTTTCTTCTTTCGTTCACTTGACATTTATCTATAACTGCAATGTTGTCTTTTGTATTAATTTAACTGTCTTTTTAAGTTCAGTCAGTGGTCTATAGAGTTTATCTACCACTGTTGTTTCTCTAGGCCAGAAGTTTTGCTTAGATGTATACCATATTTTGGGCAGTCTTGGGGTATGTGATCTGCTGTCGCAGCGCCAATCCACATGTGCACATGACATTGCGGAGCAATATTTTTTCGTTTAGTTTGTCATCACAGTTCCATTACCCTTCAGCAGTCATCCTAGATATTCAAAACTGCTCACTTTCTGTAATTTCTCTCCATTGATAAATATCTCTGTTGATTGATTTGTTTTGTGTGTTGTCATTATGTTTGGTTTTGTTGCCATGAGATATAAGTTCCATTTTTCACTTTGTCCTTGCACTGACATTATTCGATTTTCAATTCTATTTGGACATGCATCCGCATGCATGCACCCGAACACCACACACACCAGAGAGGGAGAGAAAGAGAGAGAGAGAGAGATTAGTAGTAAAACATTTTTTAAGTGAGTCATCTTGTATGCTGGTAGAGTGCACTAATTGCAGTCATTGTCCACGGTTCATTGCAGTCCGCCCACATGTGCATATGGCTGATTTGTCAGTCTGAAATTGTTTGTGCACGTGGCTATATAATTGATTGTGTCCTATTCTGAGGCACAAAATAATTATTTGTTGGCGTCTGCTCATATTATGGTAAACGTCTTGTGCTGGCACCAGAGACTTGCCATTATCCCTCCTGTTAGCTAAAACAGTTCCTGCCACACGAAGGTCAGGAGTTGGACTTTTGCTGCCACAGGTGATGAATGCACAAGCCATGGGGGTATTTTGCAAGGTTGGGTGCTCATCCTCAACTCGGATATAACAGCAGTTTGGAACCCCTAGTGGTCACAAGTTCAAATCCTCTCTGCAGGTCATCATGGTCGAATGGGTAAGAACGTGTGTTCTTAAACATCCGTTGAGCTGATGCCGAGGTTATGGGTTCAACCCCTACACCGGACAGTTGGACTAAAATGTTGACCTCTTGTCTGTGACTTGGGGACGTAAACTACAAGTACCTCTGAAGTCGGAGTGGGTTCGCCTGTTGGCGAGGGACACTGTTAATAGGGAAAGCTAATCCACATGCAAAATTCAGTTCATCACTACTATAAATAGTGTGTATAGACTACGCTTGAGTTCAAAGAGAGCGAGCGAAAAAAGAAAAAAAAAAATTATCCTCTCACTGACCTACTGTCCCATGTTGACCCACTGTCCCATGTTGACTCACCCTCTGATGGACATTTGATGGGGAGTAAAGGCAGCTGGCATGATACAGACCACGTCACCCATTGAAAGCCGATTAGTAGAATCAGTATGGGACCAGTACCATATACCCACTGTGTCTCAGGGGTGAGTTGAGTCAGGAACCAAAATCATTGCACTCAGGGCATTCCCATAGGTGCTCAGTCCTCATCTTCAACAGCCAGCAAAGAGTTCCAGTACTAATGGTGCCCGTTACAATCTGATTATATGTCAGTCTTGCTTTACCGCTCAGTGGCGACTGTCTGCCAGATCCCCTGACCACCCCCTGCTGCCAAATCCTCTGACCACCCCCTGCTGCCAAATCCTCTGACCACCCCCTGCTGCCGCATTCTTTCTAGACTATGATAGTCTATTTGTTCTTCTGCACTATTCCCAGAGGCCTTCACCACGTCTGCCTTATCAAGCATCAAATTACCCCTCAATTATGCAGCACCAACCAATCTGTCCGTCTGTTCATTTCCAACCGCACTAGTGTTATGTCTCAGGGTGTAAACACATATCCTTTGACCTGACTGTACTGTAGAAATAATTAACCCTTCATCTTTATCATGTTTTGGCTGTTATCCTTTGACCTGACTGAACTGTAGAAATAATTAACCCTTCATCTTTATCATGTTTCGGCTGTTATTCTTTGACCTGACTGTACTGTAGAAATAATTAACCCTTCATCTTTATCATGTTTCGGCTGTTATTCTTTGACCTGACTGTACTGTAGAAGTAATTAACCCTTCATCTTTATCATGTTTTGACTGTTATCCTTTGACCTGACTGTACTGTAGAAATAATTAACCCTTCATCTTTATAATGTTTTGGCTGTTATTCTTTTGCCTTCTCTCACTTTGAACTCAAGGATAGTCCTATACACTTGCTACTACTTCAAGAGCACTGGGCTCATTTTTGCGTGTGGGTTACCATTCCCTATTATCAGTGTCCCTCGTCGACACCCACTCCGATCTCAGATATACTTGTAATTTATATCCCCAGTCAAGGATGAGAAGTCAGCAGTTTGGTCCAACTGGTTTAACCCGCTACCTCGGCATCAGCACACCGGATGTTTAAGAACGTCCATTCAGCCATACTGACCTCCTGGTTGTTTGTGATTAACTAAGGAAGTTTACATTCAGTAGTTTACCATTGCTTTCAGAATGACCGATGCTGAAACCATTGTATGAATACCAGCGTAAGATTGTCTGCTTCCAAATCGCCTGAAGCTGTTTTTTTTTACCACAGTATTCGGTATTGTGAATCACGTTCGTAAACTCAGAAAAGTCTGACACCAGCCCTTCATGTCCTTTAACCATTAATTATAAATTCATGATTTCAGGTGAATCATCACCATCTAAACTGATAATTCATGGAAAATGTAAGAGGGTTCGAACACTCAATTTGTCTTGGACGTGCTCGTCTCTGCCAGAAGTGTATGACATTGGACATGGAGACGTTTATATAAGGTAATGTTTTAGACAATTGCTTCTTAATTAGTTACATATCCTTTACAAGAATGTAGTAGTCAACAAAAGCATTTGTTGGCTGTTTGTGATCTTTTGGCAGGTTTACGTTCAGTAATTTGTCATTGCTTTCTAACGACCAGCATTCATACCATTGTATGGAAATCAACACAAAGCAGACTGCATCCCAAATCGCCCGCAGCTGTGTTTCGAATGCGGGATGGTGGAATTCAAAATGCGCTTGTGACCACTTTGCCACAGAGCCTTGTACACATAGTGTTAATGCATTCCCTTTTTCTTGAAGTGGTAGAGGATCTTGCATGAACCAGTAATGCCATGAAGGTAGCAAATGGTAGCACAGCTACAGATAGGGTCTAAGCAAATGGTGGGGTAGCTATAAGTAGGGACTATGCAAATGGTGGGGTAGCTATAAGTAGGGACTATGCAAATGGTGGTGTAATTAGAAGTAGGGTCTATGCAAATGGTGGTGTAATTATATGTAGGGTCTGCAAATGGTGGTGTAATTATATGTAGGGTCTGCAAATGGTGATGTAATTATAAGTAGGGCCTATGCAAATGGTGGTGTAATTATATGTAGGGTCTGCAAATGGTGGTGTAATTAGAAGTAGGGTCTGCAAATGGTGTAATTAGAAGTAGGGCCTATGCAAATGGTGGTGTAATTAGAAGTAGGGTCTATGCAAATGGTGGTGTAATTAGAAGTAGGGCCTATGCAAATGGTGGGGTAGCTACAATTAGGGTCTATGCAAATGGTGGTGTAATTAGAAGTAGGGTCTATGCAAATGGTGGTGTAATTAGAAGTAGGGTCTATGCAAATGGTGGTGTCATTAGAAATAGGGTCTATGCAAATGGAGGGGTAGCTACAAGTAGGGTCTATGCAAATGGTGGCCTAGCTACAGGTAGGGTCTATGCAAATGGTGGTGTAATTAGAAGTAGGGTCTATGCAAATGGTGGTTTAGCTACAGGTAGGGTCTATGCAAATGGTGGCCTAGCTACAGGTAGGGTCTATGCAAATGGTGGTGTAATTAGTAGGGTCTATGCAAATGGTGGTTTAGCTACAGGTAGGGTCTATGCAAATGGTGGCCTAGCTACAGGTAGGGTCTATGCAAATGGTGGTTTAGCTACAGGTAGGGTCTATGCAAATGGTGGTTTAGCTACAGGTAGGGTCTATGCAAATGGTGGTTTAGCTACAGGTAGGGTCTATGCAAATGGTGGCCTAGCTACAGGTAGGGTCTATACAAATGTTGGTGTAGCTACAGGTAGGGTCTATGCAGATGGTGGCCTAGTTACAGGTAGGGTCTATGCAAATGTTGGTGTCGCTACAGGTAGGGTCTATGCAAATGGTGGCCTAGCTACAGGTAGGGTCTATGCAAATGTTGGTGTAGCAGATAGGGTCTATACAAATGTTGGTGTAGCTACAGGTAGGGTCTATGCAAATGTTGGTGTAGCTACATTAGGGTCTATACAAATGTTGGTGTAGCTACAGGTAGGGTCTATACAAATGTTGGTGTAGCTACAGGTAGGGTCTATGCAAATGTTGGTGTAGCTACAGGTAGGGTCTATGCAAATGTTGGTGTAGCTACAGGTAGGGTCTATACAAATGTTGGTGTAGCTACAGGTAGGGTCTATGCAAATGGTGGCCTAGCTACAGGTAGGGTCTATACAAATGTTGATGTAACTACAGGTAGGGTCTATGCAAATGTTGGTGTAGCTACAGATAGGGTCTATGCAAATGGTGGCCTAGCTACAGGTAGGGTCTATACAAATGTTGGTGTAGCTACAGGTAGGGTCTATGCAAATGGTGGGGTAGCTACAGGTAGGGTCTATACAAATGTTGGTGTAGCTACAGGTAGGGTCTATACAAATGTTGGTGTAGCTACAGGTAGGGTCTATACAAATGTTGGTGTAGCTACAGGTAGGGTCTATGCAAATGGTGGGGTAGCTACAGGTAGGGTCTATACAAATGTTGGTGTAGCTACAGGTAGGGTCTATACAAATGTTGGTGTAGCTACAGGTAGGGTCTATACAAATGACAACCATGAGCTGATTAGGAAAATTAGACGCAGACTGTCAAGATGTTTTGGGAATGTTATGAGAAGAGATAAGCTGGAGAATTTGGTGACAACTGGCAAATCTTAGGGGGAAATAATAAAGGGAAGGAAGATAGGTAAATATCTAGATGGCTTGATAACATGGCATTATCGAGACAAAAACACAGAGCTGATTCATGACTCTGGTGATCATGTGACATGACGAAATATTACCGCCCATGCTTATCGGTATGGCACATGATGATGAGCCTGTCGTTCATGTTGTCAGATTAATCTATGGAAGGTTTGCGTGGAACTGGCATTAAAACAAGAAATGTCTTGTTATATAGATAAAACGAGATGTGTCTTGCTACAGCAGTTTTAAAAAAGTCTTGCTATAGGAGTTAAAACAAATGTCTTGTTATGGGAGTTAAAACAAGAAAAGTCTTGTTATAGGAGTTACAATAAAAAGTGTCTTGTAATAGGAGTTAAAACAAGACATGTCTTGTTTGTAGTGTTTTCTTCAGTCTTTGTAATACTTCTTTGTTTTCATCTTCTGCCATGATGGTCCTCCAGATATATATATGTTGTCTGTATATACTTAACATGATAAAATATGACGATGGAATCACATGTCTTCCCTCAGTACATGGACCAACAGAATACTGCTGTATCACATCAATCAAGTGTTGGGAGAACATGTGATTTCTGTGTACAACGAAGGCATTGCTCAAAAGTGGATTCAGCTCAGTTCCGATGTAAATGGTTTCAAAAGTCTGGCTTTCAATGAAAAAATGGTGGGTGAAAGCAATTCTGAATTTTCTATATGAATTATTGTCGTTGACTATTACAGATTAGAGTACAGTAAAAAACAAAAGACTTCACACACAATGTCTTTACTTTTGTGCTAATTGAATTCATTCTGTACTAAGTAGTGTGCCGTGCATTAATTGTTCCTCTGAAGTTGGAATTGGTTTGCCTCATGGCGAGGAACACAGGTAATAGGTAAAGCTTGTCCACAGGCAAAAATTAGTCTTGCGAGTTTGAAGTAGTAGCACATGTATGGACTACGCTTGAGTTCAAAGCATGAGAACGAGATAAAAACACTATATCTAACTTGAATGTTAAATCAGCTCTGCTGTATGAATCAGAAACATGGAAAACAACTTGGATAATAAACTTCAAACATTTATTAATTGATGCCTGCACAGAAGGACTAAAGTAGTATGTTAGCTAGTTGCATATCCTTTACAGAACGTACCAGTCAACCCCAGCATTTTTTGGCTTTTTTGTGATTTCTTGGCAAGTTTACATTCAGTAGTTTGTCATTGCTTTCTAAACGATCGCACTCATACTGTTTTATGAACACCAAAGCAAGATGGTCTGTTTCCAAATCGCCCGGAGTTGTGTTTTGAACATGGGATGCAGGATTACAAATTGTGTCCATAACCCCTTCACCACAGAGCAAGCTTATGGTACTGTGGGGGAAAGGGAAATAATATTAGGCTTATCTTAGTATGGAAAAGGGAAATAATATTAGGTTTATCTTAGTATGGAAATAATATTAGGTTTATCTTAGTATGGAAGAGGGAAATAATATTAGGTTTATCTTAGTATGGAAGAGGGAAATAATATTAGGTTTATCTTAGTATGGAAGAGGGAAATAATATTAGGTTTATCTTAGTATGGAAGAGGGAAATAATATTAGGTTTATCTTAGTATGGAAGAGGGAAATAATATTAGGTTTATCTTAGTATGGAAGAGGGAAATAATATTAGGTTTATCTTAGTATGGAAGAGGGAAATAATATTAGGTTTATCTTAGTATGGAAGAGGGAAATAATATTAGGTTTATCTTAGTATGGAAGAGGGAAATAATATTGGGTTTATCTTAGTATGGAAGAGGGAAATAATATTAGGTTTATCTTAGTATGGAAGAGGGAAATAATATTGGGTTTATCTTAGTATGGAAGAGGGAAATAATATTAGGTTTATCTTAGTATGGAAAAGGGAAATAATATTAGGTTTATCTTAGTATGGAAATAATATTAGGTTTATCTTAGTATGGAAGAGGGAAATAATATTAGGTTTATCTTAGTATGGAAGAGGGAAATAATATTAGGTTTATCTTAGTATGGATGAGGGAAATAATATTAGGTTTATCTTAGTATGGAAGAGGGAAATAATATTGGGTTTATCTTAGTATGGAAGAGGGAAATAATATTGGGTTTATCTTAGTATGGAAGAGGGAAATAATATTGGGTTTATCTTAGTATGGAAGAGGGAAATAATATTAGGTTTATCTTAGTACGGAAGAGGGAAATAATATTAGGTTTATCTTAGTACGGAAGAGGGAAATAATATTAGGTTTATCTTAGTATGGAAGAGGGAAATAATATTAGGTTTATCTTAGTATGGAAGAGGGAAATAATATTAGGTTTATCTTAGTATGGAAGAGGGAAATAATATTAGGTTTATCTTAGTATGGAAGAGGGAAATAATATTAGGTTTATCTTAGTATGGAAGAGGGAAATAATATTAGGTTTATCTTAGTATGGAAGAGGGAAATAATATTAGGTTTATCTTAGTATGGAAGAGGGAAATAATATTGGGTTTATCTTAGTATGGAAGAGGGAAATAATATTAGGTTTATCTTAGTATGGAAGAGGGAAATAATATTAGGTTTATCTTAGTATGGAAGAGGGAAATAATATTAGGTTTATCTTAGTATGGAAGAGGGAAATAATATTAGGTTTATCTTAGTATGGAAGAGGGAAATAATATTAGGTTTATCTTAGTATGGAAGAGGGAAATAATATTAGGTTTATCTTAGTATGGAAGAGGGAAATAATATTAGGTTTATCTTAGTATGGAAGAGGGAAATAATATTAGGTTTATCTTAGTATGGAAGAGGGAAATAATATTAGGTTTATCTTAGTATGGAAGAAGGCATGCTGGGACTGGTATGACAGAATCACTAATGCAGAGCTTAGTGACAGAACTAGACAGATTCTTGCAAATTAAGACGTGAGGAAAAGACGCTGGCATTGGTTAGGTTACGTTGAGAAAACTGACAATAGTAAAACTATATAAAATCCTTCCACTGAAGCGCACAGCGCAAATGAAGGAGAGGGAGACCTTAAAAAAATAGAGGGAGTTAGAGATGAATAATATGGGGAGGACATGAAGCCAGCTGCAGGGGATAGCAAAAGATAGGAAGGCTCAGTGTGAGTTGATTGAGTGCCTGTGTTCCATTAGAGGATTACGGGCTGAAGAAGAAGAGGAAGACAGATTACCCAAGCACAGATATTCATGTAGTTAGTGTCCACACAAGAGGAGCATCTGACCAAGTGGATAGGACACCGGGCTCTCATTCAGGACAAGCAGGTTTGAATCCTCAATAAGGTGATGAATTTTATCTGTGGTGGGCAAAAAGAAAATCCTAACCTGCTCAGTTCACGGCGACACACTAGCTTGTCATTCATCGCCATCCTGAGCTTATTTTGTGAGGTTTGGTTGAATGAAAAGGAAAAGAGGACTATTCATAAAAGCTTCCACATCACATAAACATGATGTCATACTACCACTTAATTTATATATATATATATATATATATATATATATATATTCTGCGCCTCTGAACAAGACACAATAAATCATGCACATGCATTCACATGTATACAAAATACAAGATTGGCGAATCAGCCATGTGCACATGTGAATTGGCGCCACAGACAGCAGATCACATACTCCAAGACTGTTCAGAATATGACACATCTGGGGAATCAGTCTGACTTTGAGAAACAGTAGTGGAAGATAAACTCTATGGACCATTGAGTGAGCTCAAAAAGATAGTTAAATTCATACAAGTGACAACATTGCAGTTATAGACAAATTTCAAGCGAGGGAAAGAAGATAAAAAGAACATATAAATGGAACTGTTACAGTAAATGTAATGTTGGACAAGTTTTAACGGATTCAGTGCCAAATAAAAATTAGACTTGGACCAAACAAAAATTGATGATGGAAAATGGGGAGTAGGGATGTGACACAGTTATGATTTAAAAGTTGTAAATATGGTAGCAGATATATTGTGAGAACATTTTGGTAATATATTAGCCCATGGCCGATATGGGAAGCTGCTTAAGACAGTTAATCATCCCACAACACTTAATCAGTTAATAATATAAATTCTTCTTCTACTCCTTCTTTCTTTCACTTGAAATGTGTTATATATATCTGCAATCTTGTCTCTTGTATAAACTTCAGACTTTGTTTTATTTCACAATTATTTAAATATTTATAGTCCTGTCATTTATGTCCCACCATTGTTGTGTTTTAGAGCCGCCTTGATTGTCCACAGATTGTAGCCATCTGTGAAAATAGGACAATTTGCATAATTCCAAACAGAAAATCTGAGACACCAGTTGATATTTTCACATGCACATTGAAATTCGAAGCAGTCAAGGTCAAACTGTTGGGTGATTTGATCATTGTCTTATATGGTAAGATTTGACACATAGCATATATTGCCAATTTTCTGCTTTGTAATTATTGATACGTTAAGAGGATCTCAGTATTACTTACTGGTACCTTGCCGTCTTGATAGACGATAGTTTGTTACATTGTGCTTCAAAAATAGCACAAAGACTCAGTTGAATTGTAGAGACCATATATTGCCCACGCAGCATGATCTCTCTCTCTCTCTCTCTCTCTCTCTCTCTCTCTCTCTCTCTCTCTCTCTCTCTCTCTCTCTCTCTCTCTCTCTCTCTCTCTCTCTCTCTCTCTCTCTCTCTCTCTCTCTTGGCCTCCTAGTTTACTCCAGAGGAAAGGTAGCACCAATACACCTGGAACAAGACAAGCTGCAGAAGCTGCTAGTTAGCAAAGTAATGCTCTAACTGTCCTCCTGTCAGGGCTTTGATCTTAGACCAGTTGCCAACCAAGACTTAGTGTCCTGTCTGCCCTGCCATGACATTTAATCTTTAGGTTGCATTTCCTCGCACCAGGAAAAGCTTGTATCCTCCCAATTGCGCTCCTCTGCCTGATGCTGTTGGCGCAATATGGGGTGTCGGGTTCGACAAGCGCCACCCAACATTCAGTGCTAACAGAAAGCAAGAGTACCGTCTACTGTCCAATGGTAGCTCATCATATCTGACTAAGACCTGACATAATCATTAATTGAGATACTTTAATTGAGACATTAATCATTATTATAACATGTTTAATTAACTGTTTTAAAAGTTGCTTTACTATTTTGTAAATAAGTTTCAACTGCTGTTGTGAGAGGTACATTTTGTTGTTGCTCTTTTGTGACCAACTCTTTGGGACTGGGAGGGGAGGGGGAGTCTTTGTGGAGAAATGATTAAGCCAATAGCTGTGAGTGCAATTTTTCCGGAGACCTGCGGAAATTTCGTTGCTAGAGCTACAGAGTTCGTGTTCTGTGCTGTGCTTTCTGGCTGGCGGTTAGCTGCCCTGTGGAGAGAGACTGAGCTGTACACGGAAAACACTCAGTGCAGTTAAGTCAATCCTCTTGTCTTGTAACCTTTGACTTTTGTGCTGTCTGTTCAATTCCTGTGATCTTCCTTCCTGGAGTTTAAACATATCGTATGAAGAAAGGAAGATTTGATTATGTGGTTGTTTCGGGATTTGAAATTTAAATATTGAGCACAACCCACTACTGGCAACGCCGATCGCACTCTGATATGAACCTAGGGCCTATCCACGTCAATATGGAAGCACTATACTCGAGTTTCGCCCTCATTTGAGCTCGTCAGTAGTGCATATCCCTGACCGGATCCGGAAACAGTCCCGGATCACGCGTGTGAAGCGGGTGTGTAACCACGCGGCACACACTGGACACACCAAATTATCACAACAGAATACCACAACGCTACCCATCGTAGGCTATGCTCAAGATTGCCCAATCGCCGCGACCGACGTCCGTCAATCGATGGGACCCGAACGATCAGGACTTCTCACTGGCAAGGAACACCAGGCCTCCTAACTCCAGTGAGCAATAATCAATTGATTATGTGGTTGTTTCGGGATTTGAAATTTAAATAATGAGCACAACCCACTACTGGCAACGCCGATCGCACTCTGATATGAACCTAAGGCCTATCCACGTCAATATGGAAGCACTATACTCGAGTTTCGCCCTCATTTGAGCTCGTCAGTAGTGCATATCCCTGACCGGATCCGGAAACAGTCCCGGATCACGCGTGTGAAGCGGGTGTGTAACCACGCGGCACACACTGGACACACCAAATTATCACAACAGAATACCACAACGCTACCCATCGTAGGCTATGCTCAAGATTGCCCAATCGCCGCGACCGACGTCCGTCAATCGATGGGACCCGAACGATCAGGACTTCTCACTGGCAAGGAACACCAGGCCTCCTAACTCCAGTGAGCAATAATCAATTGATTATGTGGTTGTTTCGGGATTTGAAATTTAAATATTGAGCACAACCCACTACTGGCAACGCCGATGGCACTCTGATATGAACCTAAGGCCTATCCACGTCAATATGGAAGCACTATACTCGAGTTTCGCCCTCATTTGAGCTCGTCAGTAGTGCATATCCCTGACCGGATCCGGAAACAGTCCCGGATCACGCGTGTGAAGCGGGTGTGTAACCACGCGGCACACACTGGACACACCAAATTATCACAACAGAATACCACTACGCTACCCATCGTAGGCTATGCTCAAGATTGCCCAATCGCCGCGACCGACGTCCGTCAATCGATGGGACCCGAACGATCAGGACTTCTCACTGGCAAGGAACACCAGGCCTCCTAACTCCAGTGAGCAATAATCAATTGATTATGTGGTTGTTTCGGGATTTGAAATTTAAATATTGAGCACAACCCACTACTGGCAACGCCGATCGCACTCTGATATGAACCTAAGGCCTATCCACGTCAATATGGAAGCACTATACTCGAATTTCACCCTCATTTGAGCTCGTCAGTAGTGCCTATCCCTAACCGGATCCGGAAACAGTCCCGGATCACGCGTGTGAAGCGGGTGTGTAACCACGCGGCACACACTGGACACACCAAATTATCACAACAGAATACCACAACGCTACCCATCGTAGGCTATGCTCAAGATTGCCCAATCGCCGCGACCGACGTCCGTCAATCGATGGGACCCGAACGATCAGGACTTCTCACTGGCAAGGAACACCAGGCCTCCTAACTCCAGTGAGCAATAATCAATTGATTATGTGGTTGTTTCGGGATTTGAAATTTAAATATTGAGCACAACCCACTACTGGCAACGCCGATCGCACTCTGATATGAACCTAAGGCCTATCCACGTCAATATGGAAGCACTATACTCGAGTTTCGCCCTCATTTGAGCTCGCCAGTAGTGCATATCCCTGACCGGATCCGGAAACAGTCCCGGATCACGCGTGTGAAGCGGGTGTGTAACCACGCGGCACACACTGGACACACCAAATTATCACAACAGAATACCACAACACTACCCATCGTAGGCTATGCTCAAGATTGCCCAATCGCCGCGACCGACGTCCGTCAATCGATGGGACCCGAACGATCAGGACTTCTCACTGGCAAGGAACACCAGGCCTCCTAACTCCAGTGAGCAATAATCGATTGATTATGTGGTTGTTTCGGGATTTGAAATTTAAATATTGAGCACAACCCACTACTGGCAACGCCGATCGCACTCTGATATGAACCTAAGGCCTATCCACGTCAATATGGAAGCACTATACTCGAGTTTCGCCCTCATTTGAGCTCGTCAGTAGTGCATATCCCTGACCGGATCCGGAAACAGTCCCGGATCACGCGTGTGAAGCGGGTGTGTAACCACGCGGCACACACTGGACACACCAAATTATCACAACAGAATACCACAACGCTACCCATCGTAGGCTATGCTCAAGATTGCCCAATCGCCGCGACCGACGTCCGTCAATCGATGGGACCCGAACGATCAGGACTTCTCACTGGCAAGGAACACCAGGCCTCCTAACTCCAGTGAGCAATAATCAATTGATTATGTGGTTGTTTCGGGATTTGAAATTTAAATACTGAGCACAACCCACTACTGGCAACGCCGATCGCACTCTGATATGAACCTAAGGCCTATCCACGTCAATATGGAAGCACTATACTCGAATTTTGCCCTCATTTGAGCTCGTCAGTAGTGCATATCCCTGACCGGATCCGGAAACAGTCCCGGATCACGCGTGTGAAGCGGGTGTGTAACCACGCGGCACACACTGGACACACCAAATTATCACAACAGAATACCACAATGCTACCCATCGTAGGCTATGCTCAAGATTGCCCAATCGCCGCGACCGACGTCCGTCAATCGATGGGACCCGAACGATCAGGACTTCTCACTGGCAAGGAACACCAGGCCTCCTAACTCCAGTGAGCAATAATCAATTGATTATGTGGTTGTTTCGGGATTTGAAATTTAAATACTGAGCACAACCCACTACTGGCAACGCCGATCGCACTCTGATATGAACCTAAGGCCTATCCACGTCAATATGGAAGCACTATACTCAAATTTTGCCCTCATTTGAGCTCGTCAGTAGTGCATATCCCTGACCGGATCCGGAAACAGTCCCGGATCACGCGTGTGAAGCGGGTGTGTAACCACGCGGCACACACTGGACACACCAAATTATCACAACAGAATACCACAATGCTACCCATCGTAGGCTATGCTCAAGATTGCCCAATCGCCGCGACCGACGTCCGTCAATCGATGGGACCCGAACGATCAGGACTTCTCACTGGCAAGGAACACCAGGCCTCCTAACTCCAGTGAGCAATAATCAATTGATTATGTGGTTGTTTCGGGATTTGTCGGTCGCGGCGATTGGGCAATCTTGAGCATAGCCTACGATGGGTAGCGTTGTGGTATTCTGTTGTGATAATTTGGTGTGTCCAGTGTGTGCCGCGTGGTTACACACCCGCTTCACACGCGTGATCCGGGACTGTTTCCGGATCCGGTCAGGGATATGCACTACTGACGAGCTCAAATGAGGGCGAAACTCGAGTATAGTGCTTCCATATTGACGTGGATAGGCCTTAGGTTCATATCAGAGTGCGATCGGCGTTGCCAATAGTGGGTTGTGCTCAATATTTAAATTTCAAATCCCGAAACAACCACATAATCAATTGATTATTGCTCACTGGAGTTAGGAGGCCTGGTGTTCCTTGCCAGTGAGAAGTCCTGATCGTTCGGGTCCCATCAATTGACGGACGTCGGTCGCGGCGATTGGGCAATCTTGAGCATAACCTACGATGGGTAGCGTTATGGTATTCTGTTGTGATAATTTGGTGTGTCCAGTGTGTGCCGCGTGGTTACACACCCGCTTCACACGCGTGATCCGGGACTGTTTCTGGATCCAGTCAGGGATATGCACTACTGACGAGCTCAAATGAGGGCGAAACTCGAGTATAGTGCTTCCATATTGACGTGGATAGGCCTTAGGTTCATATCAGAGTGCGATCGGCGTTGCCAGTAGTGGGTTGTGCTCAATATTTAAAGGAAGATTTATTAGACAGAGAGGGGAAAGGGGTGAGGGAGATAGTTTGTTGCCTGCTTTTGTGGTATAGCATTTAGTGTGATGAGTTCAAACCTCAATGTGGACTATCGGAGATTTTTATACTAATAAAAGAAATGCTCACTAACCACAGATGCTCTTTTGATTGGAGAGCTGTAAGCAACAGGTGTGCACCCAGCAGGGGCAATTAAGTGAACTTTTGAACTAATTTTTCTGGGAAGTTTACAAGGCAATCACAGCACCGAGGTCTAGCCACAGAAGACATAGTAGATCTAATTTGTTTACTTCATGGGAAGTGTTGCATGCACTGACAGTTATTGATGATAAAGGTATGTCATCTGGGCTTCTTTGAATACAAATTAATACTGAATTTTTGGGGGGGGTTGGGAGAGGGGGGGGGGGGGGCGCTCGCTCACTTTGAACTCAAGCGTAGTCCACACACACTTCTTCTAGTAGTGCTGGACTGAATTTTACACGTGGATTAGCTTTCTCTATTAACAATGTCCCTTGCCATCAGCCAAACCCACTCCGACTTCAGAGGTATTTGTAATTTATGTCTCCAAGTCAAGGACAAGAAGTCAACATTTTAATCCAACTGTCCGGTGCAGGGGTTGAACCCCTTACCTCGGCATCAGCACACTGGATGTTTACGAAAATGAATTCTTATCCATTGAGCCATGCTGACCTCCACAGTGAATGTAAGAACCAGCATTACTGCACTTGGGACATTCCCACAAGTGCTTCATCTGGGGATGAGCGTGGCTGAATGGATTAAGAGTGCTTACTTTTAAACTTCTGGTGTGCTGATGCCGAGGTAGCGGGTTCATCCCCTACATCGGTCAGTTGAACTAAAATGACTTCTTCGTCTTGACTTGGGGACGTAAATTAAAAGTACCTCTGAAGTTGAAGTGGGTTTACCTGAAGGCGAGGGTCACTGGGAAAAGGGAAAGCTAATCCATATGCAAAAATCTGTCTAGTGCACTAGAAGTAGTAGCACATGTATAGACTACGCTTGAGTTCAAAGTAAGCAAGCAAACAAATAAAAAAAAAACATTCATCAGCGTCTCCTATTTTTGATTGGTAAACAAATGGTATCTCAGACTGTTGTAGTCTTCGCTGGAGTTGATAATGCATCATCTTTCTGGGGGGCCTGAATGTTCTGTTTACTACTTAGTTCTTTGGTTACTTCTTTTTAACCTCTTGGCCTCATTGTAAGTTATTTCTATAACATGCTAAGGTAGTTTTCCAACCTGCCTCTGCAGATTTACTATTACTAAAGACCTTGGATACAGAAAAGAATAAATGCATCCATGCGACAAGATCTGAATATTGAAAAATATTGGCTACTAAAGATGATAAAACAAAGAAAATTGAAATACTATGGTCAACTGAAGCATAATAAAAGTTTGGAGAGAACAATAATGGAGGGATATATGCCTGGAAAGAGAGGAAGAGGAAGATCAAAGAGAAGATGGGTGCAGGATGTGGCGGATGATCTCCAGATGGGTTTATCGGACGCGGGACATCTTGCTTATGACTGGGAAGTTTTCCAGAAAGTTGTTATGGGAGCGAGGTTTGCAAAGGACATGCTTCTGAATAAATGAATGAATGAATGACCTGAACACTAAAAGAAAAGAAATAAAATAATGACCAAGAAGAGGACAAAGATAATGATAGTCTAGCAAATAAAGGTTTGAAATGCAAGAGGATCATCTTCATTGCAATTGGATTTATCTCTTATGGCTCGGTCTCTTTCCTCATGGCCTACGAAAAGCATAGCACAAAGCACAAACTCTGTAGCTCCAGCGACGACCCCCAGGAGTCTCAGATAAAATCGTACTTGTGAATTGAACGAAGTGGACCAGAATCTAACCTACAACCTTTGAAGCATGAGGTAGGCAGTACAACCATTTTGCCACTAACACTGCCTGACACTCTGGTATTGCTGTACCATTTTGTTTAATGTTTGAAAATGGAAATAGACATTTGATTATCTGTGTCTGCAGCTGATGGAGACCTGGGGACTGGCCAGATAGTGACAGACAAGATAGGCCAGATAATGATCACAAACTGGCAAGTGCTCATTGAAAAGAACAATTATCTTCTAGAGAAGACGAATCATATAACAGATTTTGCCATTCATGGCCAGATCTTTTGTGCTGTGTCTGCAAATGGTAAGATATCTTCTAGTAGAGAGTAGTTGTGTTCACGAGTTTAGGAACATGGAGCTAAATTTTTTTTACAAATTGTTTTTTTTCGCTCGCTCGCTTTTAACTCAAGCGTAGTCCATACACACTACTTCCAGTAGCGTTGGACTGAATTTTGTGTGTGGATTAGCTTTCCCTATTGCCAGTGTCCCTCGCTATCAGGCGAACCCACTCCGACTTCAGAGGTCAAGGAGCTGATAAACTTGCTGGCTCTGCATCCCCTGCAGATGGCCAGCCCACGAATCATGCCAATGTTATTAATGCCTTTAGAGAAATGTCGAGAGCGTAGGACTTTGATGTCAGTGAATCCACATCGTTGTCCAGAATGAGAGACTCATGCGTATGATTTAGCACGGCCAGACACGAGAGGCACATCGTGAGAATAAGGGGCCTCATCAGCCAACACATAACTGGTACTGTTAGCCGCCAGATGCTGAAGCATACGTTGGGGGAGGATCTGAGCAAATATGGACTTGTCCGGAGTGCAAGGATGATACCACAGCAGATAACAGGTTTTTAAATATATCTAGGAAGGCATGTTTATGTAATGCAGCTATGCAGTCACTGACAGGGGAGGATGGTTGGTAGTTGATTCCCCTTTAGGGTTAAAGGTGAGTGGATCACTTTCAGTGCACCAGGTCTTATCCCATATGACTGAATGGATAAGAACACACATTCTTAAACATCTGGTGTACTGATGCCGAGGTTAGGGGTTCAACCCCAACACCGGATAATTGGATTAAAATGTTGACCTCTCGTCCTTGACTTGGGGACGCAAATTACAAGTACCTCAGAAGTCGAAGTGAGTTCACCTGATGGCGAGGGACACTTAATAAGGAGAGCTAATCCACACGCAAATTTCAGTCCAGCATCACTAGAAAAAGTGTGTATGGGTTACCCAATGAGTCACAAAATAAGAAAAAAATATCCCATGTCACTTATCTCTCTCCTCAAAATGGCCAGCTACCGTCTGAGAAATCACACAATCCAAGAACAGGCTGTAGCTTCAGCGGTGACACCAAGCTCTGGAGTCTCTAGAAAAAGTGCGTCTATTTGAAAATTGAACCTTGCCCATTAGGGCATGAGGCAGACACCTTGAACATTTTGCGGTAGAGACACTGCTGGCCTTGTATGAGTAAATAAAGACTGTGTACATGTGATAGAGATGGATGTACAGACAAACAAACAGATGGATGGATAGACAGACAGACAAAGAGAACACACCAAAATATGAGACAATGATCAGTCTCCTCTAAGCAGCTGAAGACAGATTGAAAAAGACTTTCATTTCTTTCTTGTTTGTTTGTTTGTTTGTTTGTTTGCTTGTTTGTTTCAAATGGGTGATATTCTGTTTAGGGTGGTTGAAATGTAATGACATTTGCCCATGGCCTATGAAGATCTGGTTTGTTTTATAGTCTGGAGTATGTGGATTTCGTATAAAATAAGAAAAGAATGGTTTACTTGCATCTCTGATCCTTGGTTTGTGGATTTAACATCTAGTCTTCTCACTTTAATTTTTTCTAATACACATTCTTATATTTCCCTTCTGGTGTTTTTCTAATATGCATTCTTTATCTTTTCCCCCAGGTAAATTGTTCTTAAGCCATTTAGAGTCACTTGACCACGAATCTTTGAAAAGAAACCTCTATTCGCCATTCAAAATACCAGTATTACAATATAGTAGTTTGATGAGTCGGATGTCCCTGTATGCCAGCTGTGGCTTGAAGATAGCCGTGGTGGAAACTCTGGGAATTCCTGACTTGGCAAAGCTGCATGTGATCTATCTGGATAGATATTAAACCTTTTATGGTTGTAAGGGCTTTCATTAGTGTGGCTAGTACAGAAGTGTGGAAATATTGTTTCTGAAGAAAATGCAAAGAATACCACGGACAGACAAGAACAACCAATGAGCAAGACCTGCAAGAAACAAATGAAAATCGTACACTGATTAGAGAAATTAGACGTCGACTGTCACAATTTTTTGGATACATTATGAGACAAAATAAATTGGAGAATTTGGTGACAACTCGCAAGATTGAGGAGAAAAGAACAAGAGGAAGGCAAAGATGTCAATACCTGGATGGCTTGGCCACATGGTATGGTCGAGACAAGAACAGAGCTGATCCATGACTCTGGTGATCGTGTGAGATGGGGAAACATGACCGCCCATTCTTATTGGCATGGCACATGATAATGATGAGTACAGAAGGACATGTTGTGTTTGTGCCAGACTCACAAAACATGCCTAGTAAAATAGATAGTTAATAAACATACATGTACTGTTTGGCGCTGATAGAAATAAATGAAAGAATTAGGGATTAGAGGATGCACTAGAAATTGAATATAACAATTTAAAGCTATAGTTACTGACGGCCGGTCTCCCTGGCGTAGAGGTTAGGACTTTCTCCGTAATCCCGTATATTCATGTGGGTAACGCAGCTGCGCAAGATTCAGCAGCGGATCGCGCCGCGTTGGTTACTTACGGGGGTATGTGAGCCGGTCGCTCAGAAAGCAATGGCAAACTGCTGAGCATAATCTTGCCAAGACATCAGCTGAAAAATACTGGTGTTGACTGCAATGTCCTGTAAAGGATATGCGGGGGTGGGGGGAAAAAAGTTACCGACTGGGATTTGAATCTGTCACCTCCTAATGACGACAGTGTCTTGCTGGAGAAACAAGTGTACTTCAAAGCATGACCAGCAAGACACCCCTAAAAAAGGTCAAATCCTGGTCGTAACTGTAGCTTTCAATTTTTATGTTGTCTAATGTGTCCTCTAATACCTACTTCTTTCTTCAGTTTCTATGAGCTCCAAACAATACATGTTTGTTTATTTATGAACTGTTTTAGTGGCCTCAAGGTGTTCCCCAATTGGTATTTCTGTGTAGCATGTAAAATAGACATTGGTGTGTTCCATGGAAAACGGCGTGCATTGCTCAGAAAGATGAAAGTTATGAGCATATCATGGATTGTCTGCTCTGAGTATATGGGTTTGTGAGAAAATTAATAGGATGTTAGACTGGCAGCAGGTGCTGCTTTGAGCAGTGAGCTAGATTAGGGCAAGGTTGATGTGGTGAAAGCTTTCTGGGATCAAATGAAAGTGCAGCAAAACAAGCAAAGTGGAGTGCCTTTACTTATGTCCGCGATTGTTTGTGTCGTGAACTGCATGTTTGGAAAAATGGCAGCTGCCAGTTGCTGAACTAACTGGTTTTGCCTTATGCAGAAATGTATGGCTGCTTTTTTTCTAGTGACTGCTGCTTCCATCGATGGTGAACTATATTTTTTGTGGTGGAGTTTTGTGTTGGCTTTCTGGTAGTGATATTATGCATAGTACACCTGTGTTGGTTGCTGGTTTGTCGAGACTCCTGTCTGTTCCACTTTTTACATGGCGCAGTGGGGAGCATTTTGTGTGATATTCACTGGCACAGGAATGGAGCATGATGGGGCAACCCTTTGCCATGAAGTTGGAACCGCAACTAATTAACTAAACAAAATATCCACATCTGGAGAGGGTGATTCTTTGAGGAGTGAGTGGAGGATCTGGTTGTCACTCAACCCATAGAGGAAACTGCAGGTGGATGATCCATCAGGCTGCCACTGATACCGTCATGAAACTCTTCATTGGCTACTGAAGAAGGGGAAAGAGAATATGTGGGAATGTCCAGAGTGCAATGTTGTAGATTCTTGATTTCTTATTTCATCTGTGAGGCCATCTATGGGAGGGGAAACTAGCCTGGACAGAAATCCCTACTCACGACAGGCTCCATAGTTTGACTTGTTTAATAGAAGATAATCTAGGGCATGATCTAGACAGACTAGAGACTGGGACGCTGGTCGTGTGGCAGGAGATTTCATAGAAGATAATCTAGGGCATGGTCCATCAAACTAGAGACAGGGATGCTGGTCGTTTGGCAGGAGATTTCATAGAAGATAATCTAGGGCATGGTCCAGACAGACTACAGACTGGCATGCTAGTCGTGTCGCAGGAGACTGGTAGATAAGCCTTACACTGTTTATAGATTGGTTGGGTATAAAGATCATGTGCACTACCAAATGGTATAGGCGTTCATGTCACGCCACAGATTGCAGTCGTTGGTGTAAAGAGAAGGTGTTTCACCGGCTGCTCACACACTTGCTAATGATATAGAAATATTAATCCTTCAATGAGGGTTGAGTCATGCTGGTGTAGTAACTAGATGCTTACGGTGGTCATGTGTTTGTATCCACACTAGCATAGAGTTACTCATGTTTGCTTTATGTAATGTATGTTCTTTATTTCAATAAATTAAGTTAATTGAAATAATATGAGTAATTACATTAGATTGAAGCCTCTTTTGATGTATCAGTTGTTTGTTGTTAAAGTTTTTGAAAGCCTTATGAAAATGACTGCCACTTTTGCAATTTGTTCCATCATATCCCCTGTGGGAAATGAAGAAGCTGATAAACTTGCTGGCTCTGCATCACCTGCAGATAGCCAGCACATGGATTGTGTTGATGTACGCTTAGAGAGATGGAAGACTATGATGCCAGTGAATTCACATCATTGTCCAGAATGAGTAAGAATCGGCATGGCCAGATATCAGACGCACATAGTGAGAACGAGGGGCCTCATAAACCAACAGAGAACTGGTACTATTTGCCGCAGGACGCTGATGCATATGGACTTTTCTGGAATGCAAAGATGATACCCCAACAGATAACATTTCTTCCATTTTTGGTTATTAAGCCGGGGAATAAATTCCTCTTCAAATCTTATGAAAAATAATTTTGTGGAATATGTTTCAATATGCACATGTAATACGTGGAGATGTTATGCACCCATTTTCACATGCCAGTCTATCTTGTATTTCTCTGTGATAGTCATCTTGGGCACTCTGATTGATTTGTAAATTTACTTGGTTGTAATGAATGCTTTAGTTGTTTGCAATTTTACTTGGTTGTAATGAATGCTTTAGTTGTTTGCAATTTTACTTGGTTGTCATCTTGGACACTTTAGTTGTTTGTAATTCTACTTGGTTGTCATCTTGGACACTTTAGTTGTTTGTAATTTTACTTGTTTAACATCCTGGCAACTTTAGCCTTCATGAAAGTCTACTTATTCGTCTTGTGCAGTTCAGCAATCTTGTAATTCAAACATCTTTTGCTACAAATCCAGCCATCTTTTGCTACAAATCCAGCCATCTTACAATTTTGCTTGATTGTCTTGTGGGATTTTTCAGCAGTATATTTCATTGCTTAATAAAAGTCAGTGACAATCGTTTAAAATTTCTTACTATTAACTTCAGCTGTATTTAAATTCCAGTTTATTTGTTTCATATTAATAAAATATCATGTAACTGGTGTCATTAACCAAGACACGCTGTGGGATTCACTGAGGAGAGGATCTCAGCATTTATAGACTGAATGGTTCGATGTGCAATGAGGACAATCTGTCGACTAACTAAAAATTTTATTTGTTTCATGTTTTGTACTTCCCCACCACCCCTGTTACTAATTTATCATTGCCCTGTTTATATTTTTTGGTATATAACAGAGTCAGTAATGCTCTGAGATTGTTGTTAATGAAACTCTTAGATTATTGTACAGAAACTATTGTTTCTTGTTTATTATATTTTCTTTGTGCAATAAACTAACTCAGGGAATGAACCAAATATCTTTTATTGTTGAAATAAATTGAAAATATCAATGTATAACTTGAATAAATGCTGTGTAATCAGATACACTGTTGTTTTGCGTAAGCCAGTTCTGTACATCTGATTCTCATGTATGATTTAGTGTTGCATAATTTGTCTGTGTCAGTTTTTTTTTTCTGAAGTGTTAAGAGATTCTTTTCCCCAAGAAACATCTTCCTTGCTATTTTTGTGTGTGGAAGAAGTCAAGTAATATCCTGCTCAAGCCTTGTGGGTTATAATTGGGATATGGACCAGTCTCATCTCATCTCATCATGTTCTTCTTGTACCTTGCGGTGTTGAGGTGAAATATAAACAGAGGCAGTCCGTTTATACTTCTTAGTTTTTCTACGAGCAGTATGAAGATCCCCTGCTGGCTTGCTAGGCCAGTTGCAGATTTAGGAAAATAATCTGACCATAGGGAGTCCATCCCCTATGGTGAGCCATATCCCCATTAGCCCATGACCTCGCGGTCATGGTTTCCCAGTCTACACCACGTGAAGTCTGCGGGTCATCGGCAGGTTACTAATTTTCACTTTTCACCCCTCCTGGGAGAGGCTGGCCGATCCTAACCCTGCTGGCTGCAGGGCCAGGCGCAGTCCACACCTTGTACCAGTAAGTAAAGTAAAAAAGACAGTGAAATTCATACAAGAGAGGACATTGCAGATATAGACACATTTCAAGCGAACGAAAGAATAATAATAATTGAGAATATTGCATCTATTCTTATTTCAGATTGTTTGTTTATTCATGTCTTTGAGACGTTACAACGATCATATTGTGTTTCATATTTTCTTCTTTTCTTCCTTATTTTGAGTAGTATTATAGTTGTTTGTTTAATATTGTGAAGGTTATGAGTTCAGGTTATGTATGCATTTGTATATGCCATTTTTCACTCATCATCATCATGTTCCATTTTTGACGTCAAGAGTCGTGGGGAGGAATAGCTGATGTTCCACCACCCAATGGGTGGTACTGGATAGTGTCATTCCGTGTGATTGTACAATGTTTTGAAGTCGTCAATCCATTTTCTTCTCGGGCGTCCTCTTGCTCTCGTAGCAGATGTTCTTTGGTGTAAGGCCAGTGCTGGTAGTTGACGGTGTTGCATTCTAATGAGATGGCCAAACCATTTGATCTTCTGTCTTTCAATAAATGTGGCACAAGAAGCTGATCCCACTGTCTGATAACATCATTTCTTATTTGATCTCCGGTAGTAAATTGGCAGCTGTCCTCAAGCATCTCATCTCACATGTGTTGATTTTACGTAAGTGTGATTTAGAAAATGTTCAAGTTTGACATTGGTAGCATAGGGTTGGTGTGAATATTCTATTTATTATCTGTCATTTTGTGGACATAGGTATGTTTGAATGTTTCAGAATGGGTGATAGTTGATATATAAGTGCACATGCTGTTTGACATCTGATTTAGATTTTTGTGTCTATTCCGCAATCTTCTGTGATCATACTTCCAAGATAAATTAAATCTTTAACTTATTTCAGAGATGTGCTATTTATTAGTATACTTAGTGGATCTGGAGTGGAGATCTGCTAACTTGCATTACTTCTTATTGTAAAACAAAAATGCCATCTACTGCTTATAATACCTTGCGGTGTAGGACAGGGGGTCTTGAGTCTGAGGAATGAAGGCCGCCTGGCTAGTGCAGTCACCACAAACTGTGCAGTGTATTATTTTTCCCACGTCAGAAAAACAGTCCACACCTTACCAAGGATTGGAACTCAGGTCTCCCAAAGGAGAACCCATCATTCTTGGCCAGCCATTCCTCATGATATTTTACTAAATGACCAAATTATCATCATATGACAGGTCCTTTCTTGATGTCTGTGGCTTAGGGGCAGTGAACATAGTTTCAAATCCCCATCATACTGGATTCAAAGTCTGTCACATGCGATTTGGAAGCAGCTCGCTTTGTGTTGATTTTCACAGTTGTATGAGCACCTGCCATTCAGAAAGCAATGGCAAACTTCTCAGTGTAAAATTGCCTAGAAAATAATAAACAGTCAAAAACTGCTGTGGTTGATTGTGATATCCTGTAAAGCGAAGGTAGCCTTTTGCAAGATGAAAAACATACTGACCAATAAAAAAAATATCAATTGAAACGAGAAAAAGAGTGTTGAGGTGCTACATAGAACCTGTTCTTTTGTATGGATGTGAAGCGTGGACAATAAGCAGTCAAGCTGAAAAACATCTGATGGCTGTGAAAATGTGGTTTCTGAGGAAAATGCAAAGAATACCATGGACAGACAGAAAAACCAATGAACAAGTCCTTCAAGAAACAAATGAAGATCACAAACTGCTTAGAGTCATTAGACGTAGACAGTCCAAATTTTTTGGACGTGTTATGAGAAGAAATGAATTGGAAAACTTGGTGACAACTGGCAAGATCGAAGGGAAGAGACTAAGGGGATGACTGAAAAGTAAATACCTGGATGGCTTGGCCACGTGGCATGGTCGAGACAAGAACATGGAGCTGATCCATGACTCTGGTGATCAAGTGAGATGCTAAAACATGACCGCCCACACTTATCGGCATGGCACGTGATGAATGGATGGTAAAGGATTAGCAGCTACCTTTAGCCATGTTTTTTGTTGTTGTTGTTGGTAGAGCATCACTCTCTTCATGGTCCAATGAGAAGGTTCTGGATCTTTGCCTGTTCTCTTTCCTCATGCATGCTCATGCCCGGGGTGTCTGCCATGTCCAGTGTCCATTGTTGTGCTGGTTGACCCACCCTTTTCTTCCAGGAACTATGCCAACCATCACTGTTCTCTCCTAATCGTTATGACCTTTAATGTAGCCAAAATATTTCATTTTCCTAATCTGTATGACCTTTATTGCAGCCAAAATATTTCAGTTTCCTAATCTGTATGACCTTTAATGTAGCCAAAATATTTCAGTTTCTGAGACTTGCTGCTATTTATGAGCCAGTTTTCTACGATTATCAGATCTTGTATTATATCAGTGTTTTTCTTCGTTCTGGTCTACAAGATTCTGTGATTTTCACTGTGATATTTAAGCGCAGAAACCCTGATTGTCTTCTACAGTAATTGTGAAATTACCATGGCGATGGCGTTGCTGGCACGATTCGTAATGCCACTTATCGGTGTTCGAAACGCAGTGGTGAGCAATTTGGCAGCAGACCGTGTCGCGCTGGTTTTAACGTGTTGATATGGGAGTCATTTGTTCAGAAAGCAATGGCAAACTACTGAATGTAAAACTTGCTAAGACATCAACAACAGCAGTAAAATGCAGGTGTTGACTGCAATTTCCTGTAAAGGATAAGCAACTAAAAAAAAATTGTGAAATGGTCCATGACTGCAGCCGTGTCTCCCATAGCTAATAACAATTGCCACATCAATAAATAATATTAGTGAGTCATGTTGTAATGATTTTTGCACATTTCCCAGGTCTTTATAATTCATATATTGATGTTGTTGTTGTTATTCTTGGTTAGCCTCATAAGAGGTGTTTCGGTGAAATAATGTATGAAAGATAGACAGATAAGATGGGCAGATTATTAGACAGTCCTGCGTACCTAATTCTTAACCCTTTGATAATAAATGTTTGTTCCATATGCTACCACAGTGAAGATGCATTTTTTGAACAATGTGGTTTAATTTCCTAACGCGTCGCTGGTAAACAGTCCAGGTTTCACTAGCATATAGCAGTGTGGATAATACAACTGCTGTGTAGACTTTCAGCTTTGTTTCCAGGCTTATTCCATTTCTGTCCCACACATTCTTGTAGTCTGCCAAAGGCCGCGCTGGCCTTGGAGATTCTTGCATTCACTTCGTCATCAATTGTGGCAGCTTGTGACACGGTGCTGCCAAGATAGGTGAATTTGTCCACGACAGTTAGTCTATGACCATTCACTTTCATGTTCGGCACGGTGTGATTATTCCCTGCAGCTGGCTGGTACATAACTACAGTCTTCTTCAAGTTGATATTGAGCCCAAAGTTGGCACGGGCATGTGAGAAAGCTGAAACATTATGTTGCATGTCCGCCTCTGAGTTGGCATATAGAGCGCAATCATCAGCAAACAGGAGCTCTCTGACGGTGTCGCTGGTAGTTTTGGTTTTAGCTTTCCGCCTTCTGAGATTGAACAACTTTCCATCCATGTGGTAGATGATGTCTATTCCAGTGTCGTTGTTTTTGAAGGCATTCATCAGCATAGCTGAAAACATGAGGCTGAACAGTGTTGGTGCCAGGACACGGCCTTGCTTCACTTCATTGGTAACAGGAAGGGGCTCAGACAGCTCACAATTTTCCTGTATACTTGCCTGCATACCATCATGAAATAACCGCACTATTTTGACAAACTTTTGTGGACAGCCATATTTCGCCATAATATTCCACAGTCCTTCTCTGCTGATTGTATCAAAAGCCTTGGTAAGGTCAATGAAAGTGGAGAACATTTCAGAGTTCTGTTCCTGACATTTCTCTTGCAGATGCCTTGCAGCGAAAATCATATCAACAGTTCCTTGTTCTTTTCTGAAGCCACATTGACTCCCAGGAAGAAGACCTTGATCGAGATGGGCCGTGAGGCGATTGAGAAGAATTAGGGCCAGTATCTTCCCTGCAATTGAGAGCAAGGAGATGCCTCGTTGGTTGTCACGATGTTTGGGTGGATGGTTGGAAGTGTGTGGGTGTTGGTGGGTGGGGGGGTTGTATGGGTGGGGAATGTGTATGTGGGTGGGTGGGTGAGGGATGTGTGGGGGGCATGGGTGGATGTGTGTGAGTTGGGGGAAGGGTCTGTGATGGGTGTGAGGATGTAGGATGGGGGATATGTCTGTGTGGGTGAGGTAAGTGGGTGGTGAGGGTGTTTGTAGGTGGAGGATGTGTGGGTGGGTGAGGAATGTGTGTGGGGGATGTGTGTGTGGTGGATGTGCATATGGGTGTGGTGTTGTGTGGGATGGGTGTGGGTGAGGGATGTATGTGTGGGTGGGTGGGGTGTGGTTGGGTGTGGATATGTGGGTGGGTGAAGGATGTGTATGAGGGTGGGGTGTGTGTTTGGCTGGGTGGTTGGGGTGTGTGAGTGTGGGTGGGTAGATGAGAGATGTTTGTGTTGATGAGTGGGTGGGGGATGTGTCATGTTAGTGGTTGAGGGATAAGTACGTGAGTGGGGCATGTGTGAGGGGGATGAGTGTATAGGTGGGGTGTGTGGGTGGGGGAATTTGTGTGGGTGGGAATTGTGTGTTTGTGAATGGGGGATGTGTTGGTAAGTTGGGATGTGTGTGAGGGATGTGTGGTTAAGGGATGTGTGGATGGGTGGGTGTGTAGGTTGGGAGTTGGTGCGGAATGTGTGTGTGGGGGTGGGCTTGGGATGTGTGGGTGTGCTGGGGGAGATTGTGTGGGTGGATGCGAGATTTGTGTGTGGGTAGGTGCTGGATGTGTGATTTGGCGGGTAGATGTGTGTGGGTGGGGGTGTGGTTGGAGGATATGTTTTTAGTTGGGTGGTTGGGGGTGTGTGGCAGAAAGAGGATATGTAGGTGGGTTATTGTTGGTGAGTTATGGGATGGGTGGAGGATATGTGTGTGGATGGAGAGATGTGTGTAAGTGGGTGGGTGTGTGTGGATGGGGGAATGTATGTTTGCCTGGGGTGGGTGTGGGTGGGTGGGTGTGGGGATATGTGGTGGGTGAGATGTGTGTGTGGGTGGGGAGATATGTAGGTGTAGGGATGGGTAGGGCAATGTACGTGTGTGGGGGATGTGTGGGTGGGTGGGGGTGTGTCTCATAACATGGTAATATGCATTGTTTATGTTTGCAACATTCATTTGACAATGTTTTTTTTTTCTATGTGAATGTATTATGCACTATTGATGAACGAAAGATGAGTGATTGGAAGGGTCGAATGTAAGACGGGACTGTGTGCGCAATTTGTTACCCCTTGAAAATAAAGTTCGTTCGTTCCTTTGTTCTTTCACAGGATGGGCGGTTTCCTTTACGTTTGTAAAGGTGGACTATTGACGCGTCCTTGAAATCTTGTGGCATGGTCTCGTTCACCCATATGTTTATAAAGACTTGGTGAAGCTGCTCTGTTAGAACTGGTCCACCTGCTTTGTATATCTCTGCCGGAACGAAGTCAAGACCAAGCGCCCTGCCACTGGAAAGTTGCTGGATGGCTTTGTTTACCTCCAGTATGTTTGGCTGGTCAGCAAGTCTATCGTTCGTAGGGACTTGAGGAAGGCAGTTGATGGCTTCATCATAATTGAAGGAGTTTGCATTTAAGATGTTGCTAAAATGCTCTGCCCAGTGTTGAAGGATTTCTTTCTTATCGGTGACAAATGTTCTTCCATCTGCACTAAGGAGGGGAACTATGCCTGGTGATATAGGACCATAGTGATTCATAGAAGTTTTTCATTTCGTGTCTGTCAGCAAAGCCTTGAATTTCATCAGCTTTGTTGCTCAGCCAGGAGTTCCGCATGTGCCGAAGCTTCTGCTGCACTACTCTCCGGATGTTATTGAAGGAATCTTTTTTATGTTGACTTCGGGTCATTCAAATGTGCCTTGAGGAGAAGATGTTTCTCGGCCAGCAATTGGTTAATGTCTTCAGAATTTTCATCAAACCAGTCTTTATGCTTCCGGGGGGCTGGACCCAGGATTTCCATAGCAGTGTTGTAAATTTTGTCCTTTAGGGCTTTCCACTCTGTTTCAGCGTTTTCTGTTGCTGCGGCACTGGGCTTGAGGCGGCCATCCAGCATATTTTCAAACGACAGCTGCGGTTTTTTTTTTACTGTTTAGGCTGGTAACGTTTAGTTTTTTTTTTTGTTTTTTTTTGTTGCTCTTTTACCCCTTGAGAACGCAGTGGTGGCTTGAAGTACATATTTATTTGTGAAATAATCAGACGATGGTCTGTCCAACATTCGGCACCACACATAGATTTTGTCACCCGAACGTCTTGCCTGTCACTCCTGCTGACGATAACATAGTCAGTGAGGTGCCAGTGTTCGAGCGAGGATGCATCTATGATGTCCTATTTCTCGTGGGAGGACGGAAAATTGTGTTGGTGATCAGGGGATCGTGTTTGGCACATGTCTGAAGGAGGAGGAGCCCATTGCTGTTACAACTTCCGACTTCGTACTTTCCAATGATGCCACTCCAAGAGGTGCTTGCCGCTTATTGGCAAATCCCACATCAGATTGGCGTCTTTCCTGGCTTTTCCTTCCACTCCAGAAGAATATGTAGCCGGCACCTACTTCACAGATTTAGCCTTCTTCTGGAAGTCGTGTCTCGCTCAAGGCTGCAATGTCGATGTTGTACCTGCCCAGCTCTCTCCCAATCAGTGCTGTTCGTCTCTCTGGGCCCGACGCTCCGTCTCTATCAAGTAGGGTGCATACATTCCATGTTCCCATAGTTAAGGGAATATGGTATGCTTTTTTTTTTGCTCTATCTGTTTTTAATTTAGTTGTGTGTCGACCTCAGTATAGGGTATCCACCAACCGCGGCTAGCAGGTTAGGTAATGATGGAGAAGACAATGTTTATGGCACCTTTTCTAGCCCCTTCCTCGTGCTATGGCGGTGAGCAGTGCTTTCCTATAGAGGGCTGCTCAGTCATTCAGGGGGCTGCCGAATCCCACTGCTGCTCCGGTCAGTAGAAGACGACCATATGGCCTGAGCCGCCTGTGTGCAGGTCTGAGACTACGACTGCCAGCGTACCCAGGCCTGCCGCTTAGCCGCTCGCCCATCGCCACAGGGCTTGAAGGTGATGTATGACGTTGGATGAAGAATGGCTTGCGCGATGAATTGGATTAAAGTGAGGAAGAACTGCGCAATTCGTCGACCACACTCTCTCGCTTGAGTCCACCTGATTCCAGTGGCAAGGCGATTGGAGACGAATACAGGTGCAGTGGATGACCAGGGCGCTCTACGTGTCTTGCCGTGCTCATCACGTTCCACAACGCTTTGCAGGTAAACGCCGTCTTATCCGTTGAATGATCAATGATGTCTTCCGCGCAGTCTGCCGAATCCCTGCCGAGTCTTCACATGCTGGGTAGGCATACCCTAGTTCACCGATTGGTTTGACACCAAATCGGATACCCATGCCTGGTTTAGCCAGCCTGTCACAGCTGTTGCCCGGGGGGTGGCCGCTGTCGCATGCTGATAGCTACTAGGAGCCACAGGCGTGAGCTGGGTGTCAGGCTTGGACCAGTGGGGGATGGTCCCTGAAAAGGGCGTGACAGTCATCCTTACAAATGGTATTACGAATGCCTGACATCCCAGGACCCCCCCCCCCCCCCCCCACCTTTTCAGAATATATTCACCCCTTCTCCACGGAGCTGGTCTTATTATTATGAGCTTTATTTTTTTTTTTTTCATATCCTTTTTACAGGACAAAGCTGTCAACACCAGCATTTTACTGCTGTTGATGTCTTGGCAAGTTTACGTTCAGTAGTTTGCCATTGCTTTCTGGACGACCGGCTCCCATACTAATTCGTTAAAACCCACTGCTGCCAAATCGGTCACAACTGTGTTTCGAACATGGGTAAGCGGGCTCACGAATCGCGTCCGTAAGGTCTTCACCACGGGGACAGGCTTGTTATGATATAGTCTATGTTATTATTGTTTTTGCGTTTGCTCGCTTTGAATTCAAGCGTAGTCAATAACATGCTACTACTTCTAGTGCTCTAGACTGATTTGTGTGTGTATGAATTAGCTTTCCCTGTTATCAGTGTCCCTCGCCATCATGTGAACCCTCTCTGATTTCAGAATTACTTGTAATTTACGTCCCCAAGTCAAGGACGAGAAGGCAACATTTTTGTTCAACTGACCGGTGTAGGGGTTGAACCCGCTACCTCAGTATCAGCACACTAGAAGTTTAAAAGCGAATGCTTTTATCCATTCGGCCATTCTGACCTCATATATGTTTTATGTTTATGTATAAATAATCACTCTCATTGCACACATGAATTTACATAAAGTGCTCCAGTTTCCAGAAAGAGATTGATAACACAGTGCACAAAATCTAACACCGGTAAGGATCCTTATGTATGTAAAACAGAATCACATATGCCGTAAATATTCCTTTTTGTGAGTAGGTTGTGAACCTTTTTAAATGTAGCCTGTGTAATGGACATGTCGGTTACCAGGGGCATTATGGGAAACAAAGAATAATAACAGTTACTCCCCTTGCAGGTCATGAGAGACGACTAAGGAGATTATCCCATTTGATAGAGAACTTTAGCTGCACAAACCAACTAATCGTGGTCAAGTCTAAAGATAAGGACACAAGATGAATTCAGTTTATAGCGATGAAAGGAGACTCTTCCAGACAAGATTTGATGAGAAGCGGGAAAAGCCGCATGGAGTCTGGACCACTCACTGACCTATTTTCACCTAGGAATTGTGGACTTCGACGCGACTTCGACGCCAGTGAATCCACATCGTTGTCTAGAATGAAAGACTCGGGAGTAAGAATTGGCAGGGGCCAGACATGAGAGGGACATCGGGTACATGAGGGGCCTTGTCAACCTACACAGAACTGGCAGTAATAGCTGCCGGACGCTGATGGGTGTGTTGGAGGTGGGGGAGAGGAGAAAGGAAGATCTCAGCACCCATGCCATGTCCGGAATGATACTCCAATAGATGCTTGATTGCTTGTGTTCGCTGGCTGTGATCTCCAGCGTGAAGTCCTGTATGTCGGATGAAGACATCCTGTTGTCCAACACCGTGTGATGTCATACAGGACCTGAGGTTTGCGTGAGTATCAGTTGTCCCATGTCTGGCTTATTGGTGTGCAGACTAGTGGTTCCTCGTCATACAGGCAGACACTCTCCGACTTCGGAGGAACTCCAATAGATAATTAAGTAACTAGCCTAGGAATATATCCATAACTGGAACCAGGATTGACGACATGCGGTGGAGGAAAATGAAGAGAATTAGTAACCGAGGTGAATTACGAGGGGGCTTCAAATGAAAACCTTACAAGTGTGATAGAAATTACAATAACCATGCCATTGTCTTGTAACCTGTCAATAATGTTGTCAGGTCAGTACAGCAAGTGTAGAGAGGAGTAGGAAGTTTCAAAACGGCGTGACTTCAGTGACATACTTTTCGGTCCGATTAAAATGTTCTGCAGATGGTGCATGAGTGGTTACACACGCGACCAAGAGAATTCTTGTTTCTACAGGAATCCAAGTTTCTGTTATTATCTGTGCAGGAGGACTTGCATTGAAAGCAGTGTCGACAACCTCGAAAAATGATACATTTGTTCCTTACTTTTTCAGAATATATTCACTCAAAAAAAAAAAACATTTAAGGTTTTCATTAAAGACACTGTATATATGGAAAGAACATGGTGATAGCTGCAGGAGATGGCACAAGACAGGACGGTTGGGGTGGTGTTGTTGAGTGCTCCCATGCCCAGGAATTTAGGGTCAGTTCAAAGCCATGTTACGTAAACCCATTTGTTATGTCCGATGTACATGCTTTTTCACTTCCGCGGTGTTACACCCATGCCTTGGATGTCGAGCTGTTACAAGCACTTGTGTTGTTTTTGTAAACTGGAAACATGTAAAGCTTTTGTGATGTACATGTACATTTATTCTGCCTAATTCATTTGTGGTGTTCATCTCTGCAGTAAACTACAAATGTGTTGTTTTAGATGTGTCTTCTGTGATTCTAGAATACGTTGGATAGGGGTATCCCTTATCAAAGAAGAAGTAAAGTGCCCCCTTCACTCCACTAATCCTTGTGCAAGGCGGAGTACCCGTTTAGTCCCCCTGACCAGGGTTACAGGGAGCCATGGGTGAAGATTGTGGATAAGTTGAAGAGCAGCAGACACTGGTTATGGTCTTCAATTTCACGACGGTGGGCAGAGGATCTCTTTTTGGAGGCAGTGGCTTTGGTCATCGACCAGTATGGTCACTGCTAAAGAGGTAAGCAATGGCAATCAACATTCTTTACAGATGCCCAGAAAATCATTATTCTAGAATAGTATTTGTATCCATCTATACTTCGGTATGGGAGCCGCGGTTGTGTAGTAGCTAGACGCTCCGAGGTCATGAGTTCGAAATCGTATCGAGGCAGATCTTAAAAATCGACTGATTTCCCAAGTAAACCTAGACTAAACTGAGTACCAAGAACAGTCTTGGGAGGGAAGGCGAACGGCGTGATTCTGACCACATCATGACTATATGGTCGACTCACCTATATAAATGTGTGTCTACCACCTGGGCTGTTTGCTCAATATCTCTCCCCTGCCTATATGCAATAATTAGGGAGTAATAATATCATCAAATGGCAAATCATAAGACGAGATTGAAAATGGTGCAATAGGGCAAACCAGTTCATTGGACAGATGGCACCAGTACTAAAGTACAAACACGTATCAATAGATTCTAAAAAGTACTCACAATCTTCTTACCAACCCTACTCTATCAATGCCAAAAATGGACAATGACAAAAAAAAATAAAAGAAACATTACAACATAAATGAGATTCCTGAGAAGAATACTCAATGTAACAAAAAGAGAGATAATCAGACATGAAGAAATCAGGACTAAAGTGGGGGCTATAACATCAGAAAGCAACAAGTTGAATTGCTTGGCCATGCATCTAGGTTACCAACTAACAGAAAACCACAACAAGCAATGATGTACAGACCAAATGAAAGCAGAAGAAGAGGCCTCTCATGTAAACAATGACCTCCGAAGTCGGAGTGGGTTTGCCTGATGGCGAGAGACACTGTTAATAGGGAAAGCTAATCCACACACAAAATTCAGTCCAGTTATTACTAGAAGTAGTGCTCATGGATTACGCTTGAGTTCAAAGCGAGCGAGTGAAAAATAAAATGTAAACGATGGAAAGAGAGAATAAGAGAATCCATGAGAATGTGGATACATGAATCCAATAAACGGACACACTTCCGCTGTTTATGCTTCACCTCGACACCGCAAGGTACAAGAGGAACATGATGAGATGAACGCACGGAGGAATAGGTGGCCAGTATTTTTCTTTGTTTGTGGACAAGTGTGAGAAGATTCTTGACAGTCTTGTGTCATGGCACGGAAGGGAGTCATCACACGAAGTGATCCTTGACGTCGGAGATCGTAATCTGTGGAGAGGCGTGATCGCCCACGCTAACCAGAAAGGCACTGGGTGATGATGAGTGCACATCGAAGGTATGGGTCGAAGCCTCGCCCTATTGCTCTCATGGCATTATCTGCATACCCAACTAGTAACCACACTAACGCGCTCGCCAACAATGCGCCTTGAGGTATGTAGAAGGGTCTGTCACGGCTTTACTTACCTTTTTATATTTAATTATATGGTTTAAAAAAAAGGAAATTGTCAAGAGCGGCGACTTCATTGCACCGGGTTTGATCCCACTTGACTCGGTCACTTTCCGCACGGCGGCCTGCCGAAAGCGTCGGGCAAAGCACCAACTCTGTAGCTCCAGAAACGACCCTTGGGAGTCTCCGTAAAAATTCCACTCGTCAACCAAACGACGTAGCCAAGAATCGAACCCACAACTTGTGGAACGCGAGGCAGGCGGCGTGAATACTTCGCCACGGAGTCTCCATTTATAAAATAATAAGATTGCACTCTTTCGTCAAGGTTGTGGCTCGGTGCATCTGTTTTCGACAGTGTCTTCGTTTGGGTTTGTCTTCCATGGCCTTTGACTGCTCGCAGTCCTTATCTGCACGGCAGTGGTTATGTGTGTCTCTCGTTGTATGGTCCCTCTCTACCCGTTGACTTCAGAAATCCCACCAGTAGCTATCTTCCTGCTGACATAGCTGTTCTGAGTGCCTAGAAAAAGCAAGTTTCTGTACAGCTGCACCGTGGGGGTCACGGAATTGGGCATGTATGTTTTAATATTGCTTTGCTGATCGCTATGTATTTTTGTACTAGGACGACTTTTAGTAGTATTAGTAGCAGCATCATCGTCAGTGGCAACAGCAGCAATAACTCCATTAGCAGCAAAAGTCGTAGTAGAGGTAGTTGTAGCAGCAGCAGTATCAGTAGCAACAGCAGTATAGTATTAAGTGAAGTCGCTGCAACAGTAATAGTAGTTGTAGTAGAATAAGGAGTAACAGCAGCAGTAACTGTAGTGTGTAGTATGTAGTATGTAGTAGTAGTAGTAGTAGTAGTAGTAGTAGTAGTAGTAGTAGTAGTAGTAGTAGTGGCAGCAGTAATAGTAGTAGTTATAGTAGTAGTAGTAGTAGTAGTAGTAGTAGTAGTAGTAGTAGTAGTAGTGGCAGCAGTAGTAGTAGTAGTAGTTATAGTAGTAGTAGTATTAATAGTCGTAAAAGGGCCCATTTTCGCTCCTTAAGATGTATCCCGCTATTAGTCCTAGCCTCATATTTGTAGGTAACTCTAGGTGACGTGGTCGATGGCATGTCTTCATATCCCCCCTCCAGGTGACATGGTCGATGGCATGTCTTCATATCCCCCCTCCAGGTGACATGGTCGATGGCATCACTTCATATCCCCCCTCCAGGTGACGTGGTCGATGGCATCACTTCATATCCCCCCTCCAGGTGACGTGGTCGATGGCATGTCTTCATATCCCCCCTCCAGGTGACGTGGTCGATGGCATGTCTTCATATCCCCCCTCCAGGTGACGTGGTCGATGGCATGTCTTCATATCCCCCCTCCAGGTGACGTGGTCGATGGCATGTCTTCATATCCCCCCTCCAGGTGACATGGTCGATGGCATGTCTTCATATCCCCCCTCCAGGTGACGTGGTCGATGGCATGTCTTCATATCCCCCCTCCAGGTGACGTGGTCGATGGCATGTCTTCATATCCCCCCTCCAGGTGACGTGGTCGATGGCATGTCTTCATATCCCCCCTCCAGGTGACGTGGTCGATGGCATGTCTTCATATCCCTCCTCCAGGTGACATGGTCGATGGCATGTCTTCATATCCCCCCTCCAGGTGACGTGGTCGATGGCATGTCTTCATATCCCCCCTCCAGGTGACATGGTCAATGACATGTCTTCGTATCCCTCCTCCAGGTGACATGGTCAATGACATGTCTTCGTATCCCTCCTCCAGGTGACATGGTCAATGACATGTCTTCGTATCCACCCTCTAGGTGACTATTTTTTAAAACAAAAATGACCTTGACCTATGGGGTCGACCCATCCTTTAAAAATAAGTGCACCAAGAAATGTTCTGGGCAGGTAAGACTTCAAATGAGAGATTGACCAAATCATCCACCGCGTGCCGATTGGTTTACGATAGTATGAGGCAAGCATGATATACCCTCAACGTCTCATATTATTTAAAGGAATCGTAACATGACTCTCCGCAGATGTGAAGTACTCCCTGCTAGTCTCTGATCTTGGAGAGGGACAAGTGGGTTCTACACATAGTCCCCGTGGAGAAGTTACTTCTGTACTGGGTGGTGTGGAAAGTCTCGACACCAACTTTATAGATCCATCTGAGCCCCAGTGCGCCAGTCTAAAGAATTAAAACTATAGCTCAGAGGGCACAAGCGAACAAACAAATCCACCAACCAAAAACTAAACACACACACACACACACACACAGAGAGCGAGAGAGAGAGGGAGAGAGAGAGAGAGAGAGAGAGGGGGGGGGGGAGAGTTTTAGACAAGTATGGTTATAATCTAGCACCAAAAACGATAACAAGTATACTTCTCAGTAAAAAGTACACTTTATTTAGCAAAATGTTGAACAATTCAAATCATGTGACACAGTTAGTGTATTTACATCTCATGACCATTCTAGACATTATTACAAATATCATTGTTTTTAAGACGTGATTATTATGAATGGCAGTAATCTTAATATCGAAAGGATCACAGTTATGTCCTGTTGGAGTTTGCGCTTGCGATGCTGCTGTCGTGCTATTTCTCCTGAGGAAGTTGGCAGTGCAAAGATAGATATTGTCAAGGAGGTTGGCTGGTTGCTTGTTTGATTAATAGGTTGGGTGTTTGGTTGTTTGTTTATTTGGTTGGCTGTTTGTTTATTTAGCTGGTTGGTGGTTTGGTTGTCAATCATCAGGGAGACTGAGTTTCAACTCTCAAGTCCGGAGCATTGGAGTTCAAGTCACCTGAGCCGCAGCTCTATTGATGCTCTTCCTCCTACCCACCATTGCAGTCCTTCCAGCACCATTTCACTCGGTCTGCCCTGCCTCTTCTACTGTTGATCTGCCCAGTCATGCCGATGCTCTCCAGTGCCATCTTCTCATAACACGGCCAAAGAATACCGTTTGTCTCTTTCTTGTAGTTGTCTATATGGTTCCGTCGTCCAGCTACTGAGTTGAGTGCTAGAGCGACACTATGAGCTGTGGATTTCATGTGGAGTGCTTTTAAAACTGACCGTGGTTGTTTGTATCGTGAACTGCATGTTCAGAAAAATGGCGACCGGTCGGTTGCTGAACTAGCTGAGTTTGCCTTATGCAGTAATGTGTGGCTGCTAGTTTTCTAGTGACTGCCGCTTCCATCAACGGTGAACTGTACTCAGTGTTCTACGTTGATTATCCTCTTGCAGGCGATCGTTGCTAGTTATTACAGCCGTCCAATGTATTCGCAACATTTGTTTCAGAAATGACATGTCTGCTGGCTCCAAACTCTTCTTCGTAGCTTGTTTGTTCACATTTCAAGATTCACTGCCATACAGCATAACTTTTTCGATATAACATGTCAGTACATTCTATGCTGCACAAAAACACCCGCTGTGATTGCTTATTGTACGCTTAATAACACACACACACAATAAACAAACAAAATTGTGTTTATACAAATTGAACATTCAAAGATCAGCGTAATTGCATGGGCGACACCGCTGTAGAGCATTAAAATGTTAGAGAGATGTGGAGGGTGGAGAACTTAGATGTCAGTGAATCCACATTGTTGTCTAGAATGATAGACTTGGGTGTAAGAATTGGCACGGCCAGACACGACAAGTACATCTGGAGAATGAGGGATCTCGTTAACCATCACAAAACTGGCACTATTAGCTGATGCATATGTTTGAGGGAGGATCTGAGCACCTGTGGATATGTCCTGAGTGTAAGGATGATACCCGAACAGATATCTAACTAACTATTATGTCATCATGCACATCAGATTTAGGCATTAACAGAAGCAATGGCCAACACCCTTTACCGCAGCTCTCTCTCTCCCACCCCCCCCACCCCCCCGCCATGAAACCTTCGATAACATTCTTCTTCTTCTTCTTCTTCTTCTTCTTCTTCTTCTTCTTCTTCTTCTTCTTCTGCGTTCATCCGGATTTTTTTTTCGAATGTGACTGCGTTGTGCCTGTTTACAGCAGAGCTGCGTTCTTGCGCCGTCAGGCCGACACATCCGACTTCTGCGGGCATTTGTTGACCGGGTTAACCTTCCCGGCGATAACATTCTGAAAATGATCCTTTCCCACTTTATGAAGCTGGTTCGATGACAGAGCCATTCTGGTAAACGTTATGCCTGGCGCTACTGATGCTAGAATCTGTTCCAATAATATGGTAAGCTACAGCACTACCTGTCTTGCCGACACGAGACGTGGCCAAAGTCTCAACGTATAGTTTCAAGCAGAACACAACTGACTATACGCAACAGCCGTTACAACTATTTGCTACAGCCGCCTCTGTAAACCAACAGCCACAGCCGTTTCCTACATGTATGCCACTAGTTAAATGACTACAGCCATCTAAAATAAATGCCATCTCACTATATAGCAGATTTGACTGAACTCGGCATTCCCAAGAATGACAGTTGGCAGCTAACACTAAAAATATCAGCAATTTAGGAATAACATACAACATAACAATATATTGACTTGTATGTTCGCCACATTTGATTGCTGTTAATCTCACAATTATAACTGGGACGGTTTAAAATAAAGCCAATAAAGCTGCCAAGAAGATTATACATAAATATGTACATACATAGCATGAATGCTGAGATTTCAAATGTCATACATCTAAAGGTGTTAACCATAATCATCATCATCATCATCATCATCACCACCATCACCATACAATGGCCTGTCATAAACAGAATCTTTCCCGTACAAAGTCGCAGTCAACCCCAGCATTTCTTGGCTGTTTATGATTTCTTGGAAAGTTTACATTAAAAAGAAAGTTTGCCCTTGCTTTCTGAACGACCGGCACTCATACCATTGTAAAAAAAGCAACGCATGGCGGTCTATGGCCAAATCACCTGCAGCTGTGTTTCAAACACGGTATGCGGGATTACGAATTTCGTCTGTAACCTCTTCATCACAGAGCAGGTTTCCCGTACAACAGTCATGTGACATCTCTATCATGAGCCAGATGTCCTGTCTCTGTTATTGTCTTGTTCACATTATTTATCTCATTTTGAAGCCATCTACTTTGTGCTTCCTCTTCCCCGATACACTCCCTCTCCATAATGATCTTTTTGCAGACGGTCATGTCTGTTGCATGCCCTAAATAGGTTTTTATTTGTCTCAGGCTTTCTTGGGTGTCGATAACCATTCTTCTTCAAAGATAGTTCTTCGTGTACAGATGTATCTTTCAGTTCTTTATTTTTCGTCCAATGAAATTTTAATACCTTTCTGTAAAATTTACTCACCGGCATAGCAGAACGGATAAGAGCGCTTGTTCTTTAACACCCGCTGTGCTGATGCCGTGGTAAAATTACATCGGTTAGTTAAATAAAAATTTTGACTTCTCATCCTTGACTTTGGGACGTAAATTACAAGTACCTCTGAGGTCGGAGTGGGTTCGCCTGAAGGCGAAGGACACTGGTAATAGGGATATTTAATTCACATGAAAAATTCAGTCCAATGCTATTATTAGTAGCGTATATGGACTACGTTAGTGTTCAAAGCGAGCGCAAAAAAAAAAACAAAAAACATTTAAGCACAAGGTATAGTATAGGCTGTAGAGAAAATGAGTCAAACTCAATGACTTTTTGAACGCTGACGGGCTTCGCATGTGCTTCTCGAAGATGTAACTGGCGCTACATGTTTAGAGTGTTCCGTGTGACAAAATACTTGGTTAGATCCAAATGTTCCCTGACAACCAAACCCAGTGTCTTCATAATGATTTATTTGTCTGGTGGGCGAGACAAGGGGTCTTGGGTTCACAACATGGCCGCTGTCAGCACTGTCGTATGAAAGGTCAAACATGTCCACGGACGAGCTTGATCCAAAGCTACTGATACTCAGCCTCTTCAAGCCATCTTCCAAAGACGGTTTCTTGCAGTTCTTCAGGATACTTTTTGGTAAAGCAACAGCCTTGGCTGAGTCAACAGTTGATTCGCAGTCGCAAGTGACATTTAGTTTGTCTTTGCCTGGTGTATGTTCTTTCGGGGAATCTGTTGAATGTGGAATGTCTTGTGATGACTTAATGTATTGGACGCTCTGTGGGATTTCAGAGTGACGATGATATTTACGATGGTGAACGTGCTGAGAATACTGTGGACAGGAGCTGACATGCAGAGCTGAGTGGGAAATGACAGTACAACTATTATCATGTAAACTACACCTTGTATCATTGCTGATGAGGTTACTTGTGCATTCATTCATGACAAATGCATCATTAGCACCTGAAGAATGTGACTTCTGATGTAGATTGTCTGCGTCTTGTGCAGAAATATCTTCATGTCTCGACATTTCCTCATTTATGACACATCCACTGTCACCTCCGGAAAACTTGCCTTTCCTTTTTAGGATTCCTCTTGTTGGCCTCTTCTCTGACTCGGACATTGTATGTGATTTCTGAACAAAGTCGGAGCTTTCAACTCCGTTTTCTCTTTCTCCATCCTTTGGCGTTTCTGTGTAAACACAGCGGCTAATGTCCGTGTCAAACCGAGATGAAGTGTTCTCCGCACCAAACAACGCCTTCAGGGTTTTCTTGCTACAACCTTTTAATAATATTTCTAAAACTTCTTGGGGCAGTTTTGATAGTGCTGTTGGAACAGACGCAGGCTCAGAGATGTTGTCTCGGGATTGTCGGTATTGATGTTCATCAGAAATATGATTGCCCGCCTCAGGCGATGAACTAGTGCTGTCTTTCTGGATATTTGGTGTTGTTCTCACGGAGCTCAAGCTTTGTCCAAAGTCTAGTTCCACATCTGAATCTGAAGACACGTTACCTCCGCGATTATCAACTGGATAGGCAAGTGACTCCAAAACCATTGAGTTCATGTCAGCTGCTAGGTCAAGGGCTGTGTCTTGTAGTTCGGGGTCAGGTTTGTACGGCATGCTGTTTGGCATGTTTGGGTAGTTGAAGTTGACCCACCAGTGATGTAAGATGTCTTCCATAGTTGCCCGTCGCGATGGAGTCACTGTAAGCATGTGGTGTATAAGTCCTGCAGCTTCTGGAACGGGAAGACGTAAAGAAGCTAGTTAGTTTACAATATAGTACAAATGTCTGGCTTACTACAGCTAACGAACTTTCTATAAAAGTGGTGACTAGATTTCAAAAGTGGAGACTCTATGTATGGTGAATGAATGAACAAATGTAACATTACGTGTTAGCAACGAAGTTTTTTTCAAAAGTGGAGTCTCGAAGTTGAACAAATGAACAATTGTAAGATTAGGAGTTAATTACGAAGTTTCTACAAAAGTGGAGACTATGATGAACAATTGTAACATTACATGTTAGAAACGACTTTTCTACAACAGGGGAGATACTATGATGAACAAATGAACAAGTGTAACATTAAATGTTAGCAACGACCATCCTACAAATGTGGAGACTCGAATTGAATAAATTAACTCTTGTAACATTCCATGTTAGAAAGTCTAACGCCATATGGGCACTAATTGTGGGTCCACCTTTCTTCTTTAAGCGCGAGGAGGTGGGTGAATAATATGTAACGCCTTGAATGTGTTAAGTTATTCCACTGTCATTAAAGTGTGCCCAAATAAAATGCAGTACGGTAAGGCATCCCCACAAAGTGGGCAGACGAAGACAAATGGATGAACCCAGTCACTACCATGAGTGATTGAATGGCTAGGTCATAAATAGACAGCTGTGAATTGTTTGCATAAAATCAAACATAACAACCAATCAAACAATACAATCAACTAAACCAGTGGTTCTCAACCGGTGGGGAATTCCCCCCTAGGGGGGAATTTTAGGGTTTCCAGGGGGGAATGAAGACCATTTCAAGATCGCATTAATACAAGAACCGATTACTTGATATTGTTTTTCCCTTCATACTTAACAGTTAAGTGCGTCTCATCCTTCTAAAATTCATTTTATAAAGTCAGTAGACCCACAAATCATGTTTTATGTGGATGTCTAGACTTGTTTTAGTATGTGCTATTAAATTTACCTTACATTTTTACGTATACTGTATAGGGGTGGGGGGATTTTTAGATAGGAAATATGAAAGGGGGGAATGACGTTCTGAAAATACGGTGAAGGGGGGGGGGGAACGGGCCAAATTTTTGATAGGAAGGGGGGAATGACGTTCTGAAAATATGGTGAAGGGGGGAACGCGCCAAAAAAGGTTGAGAACCACTGAACTAAACAATACACTCAATAAAATAATATAGTCAACCAAACAATACAATCAACCAAACAATACAATCAACCAAACAATACAATCAACCAAACATTCATTGGCACCTTTCCGCCTTGACAGACGATAGTTTGGTACATTGTGCTTCAAAAAGGCTTAATAACTACGATCCATGGCGGTGGCGAGTGTGGCTCGTAACAGTTGCCTCTCGGTTTGATTCCGAGACCGGTTAAGACCAGGGATGGAGTTATTGCCTCTCCATAGCACAAAACCTGGGCTGAAATAAAGAAACCATGTGTTGCCCATGCAGCATGATCCCTCTCTCGGCCTGCCTAGTTCACTCCAGAGGAAAGGTAACACCCCTACATCTGGAACAAGACAAGCTGCAGAAGCTGCCGGATCAGCAAAGCAATGCTCTAACTGTCCGCCTGTCGGAGCTTCGATCCTAGACCAGCTGCCAACCAAGGCCTTGGGCCTGGTCTGCCCTGCCATGACTTATTTTGTCTTTGGGTTGCATTTCCTCGCACCAGGATAAGGCTAGTACCCTCCAAATTGCGCTCTTCCGTCCGAAGCCGTTGGCACAATGTGGGGTGTCGGGTTTGGTAAGCGCCGCCCAACATTCGGCGCTGACAGAAAGCAGGTAGTACCGTCTTCTGTCATACGGTAGCTCAGTCATATCTGACTAAGACCTGACTGCTCAACCAAACAATACAATCAATAAAATAATATAGTCAATCAAACAATACAATCAACCAAACAATACAATCAACCAAACAATACAATCAACCAAACAATACAATCAACCAAACAATACAATCAATAAAACAATACAATCAATAAAATAATATAGTAAACCAAACAATACAATCAACCAAACAATACAATCAACCAAACAATACAATCAATAAAACAATACAATCAATAAAATAATATAGTCAACCAAACAATACAATCAACCAAACAATACAATCAACCAAACAATACAATCAATAAAACAATACAATCAATAAAATAATATAGTCAATCAAACAATACAATCAACCAAACAATACAATCAACCAAATAATACAATCAACCAAACAATACAATCAATAAAACAATACAACCAACCAAACAACACATGTCTCCATTCAAGCATGCATGACAATGATTGGGTTCATCCATCTGTTTTCTTCTGTCTATGTTCTGGAGTTACCTATCTTTACTGTAATTTATTTGGGCACTCTTTGATGGCAATGGAAATGTGGCACCTGAGGATACGGCAAAGAATTCCATGGGCTGACGGATTATGTATTATTTAATTGATTGTAATGTTTGGTTGTATTGGTTGTGTCCAATCAATACGTGTGTGTTTGTTTATTATTGTCTTAGTGGCCTCATACGGTTCCCCTATTGATATTTCTGTGTTGAAATGGAGTGACAGTTATCTTCGGTTAGCAAGGGGTTCTCGGAGTGTAGGATAATGTGAACTCCTGTATTATTCGCGTTAAAGAAGCCGACTAATCCAACACCTTTATGATAGGCCATGCAACAGCCTTCATCTTACGCTTACAGGTGTGAATTTAGTCCTCGCAAATGTAATTCCTTTATGATCTGTGAAGCTACCATTGTGTGGAGACCTGTGTTTGCATAATATTTTGTTTCATTCCCATGCAAACTCTGATAAACTTTTCTCCTGCTTCTATTACGCTGTTATCCCCTCGTTGGGACATAAGTCCTCAACCAAACCACACCAAGCCCTTCTATTCTTGGCTATCCCAAACATGTCCTCGCAAATGTAATCTCTTTATGGTCTGTTAAACTACCAATGTATGGAGGGCCTGTGTTTGCATAATATTTTGTTTCGTTCCCATGCAAAATCTGATAAACTTTTCTTCTTCGTCTTTTCAACCTTCTCTTCCTCCTCCCCTTTTCCTGCTTATCTCCCACCAAGTTTTCTTCTTCTCCTTCTCCTTCCTCTTCTTCTTCCCTATTATCCCAACATTATCCGTACACAACCTAACCCGGACTGTGTAACCTACCAACACAATACAACCCTTTGCACGGGGGCTCAAATGCCACACTTTACGCACTAAATTATTCACAAATCCATTTAACAAACCTGGAGTGTCTCCCATTAGCGCCCATTACTTAAAGTTCAGTGCGTGTAAACCGCCTGATATCGCACCTCCCCTCCCCTCTGGAGATCGGGAGACAAAAAGCCGCTGATAAAGTCAACATTCTCATTTGACCTTCACATGCACGAATGTCTGCCAATTCCTTCCTCCCACGCCGACGAGTTAGCTTTGTAAATAAACTCTTCAAGACATGCAAATCTTTCTTTCACATAGTCTATCTTAACTGGCAAGCCTAAATCAACTCTTCAAGACATGCATATCTTTCTTTCATATAGTCTATCTTTACTGGCATGTCTAAACCAGCCTTAAAGCGGTATACAACTGACATGTACCATAAACAAGTTTAGGGTAGTGGTTATAACACTCTGAATCTACGTGCTCCACCTTCTTGTGTGTATAATTGTTTATTTTAATGTACAGTTGTTTAATGTTGTATCAGTGTATGTGTGTTGTTTGCGTGCTGACGAAGGGTTTAGTCGCAACGTTCGTTTAGTCACGCCTGGTGGTGTTCTAGTACAGCTGATCGATTATACTTCACGTTTTGGTGGATTCACTTATTGCATGTGTGTAAATGAGCGTTTGTGTGTGTGTGTGTGTGTGTTTGTGTGTGTGTGTGTGTTAATGCAATCTCTCTCTCTCATTCTATCTCTCTCATCTCTCTCTCTCTCTCTCTCTCACTCTCTCTCTCTCTCTCATTCTTTCTCTCTCATATTATTGTGTATTTTCCAAATATTTATAACATGCATAATGTCATGGTAGATCGCTTTGCGTTGATTACGATGCTATGAGTCGTTGGCTGTTCAGAAAACAATGGCAAGTTAGTGAACTTAAATTTGCAACAGCAAGAAACAAATTCTGGGTTGAAGAACGTTTCGTGCAATAAGTCACTCTCCTTGAAAATTAGTAAAGGAGTTCATGCATGTTACATAGAACCAGTGTTAACATACGGCTGCGAGTCCTGGACAATTAGTACTCAGGCGAAAAAATCCTCAGAATCCTTGGAGGTGTGGTTTTATAGAAGAATGCTGAAAATTAATTGGACAGCCAGAATGAGCAATCAGTAAGTTTTAAGGGAAGTTGAGTCGCAAAGTCAACTTATCACAAATATCAGAAAGAGGCAGTCATCGTTTTTTGGCCACGTTATGGGAAGACAAAAACTAGAACATGTTGTGACAACTGGAAAGATTTGCTTAAAGAGAGATACAGGAAGACAGCGTGAGAAGATTCTTGACAGTCTCGTGTCTTGGCACGGAAGGGAATCAACACACGAACTGATCCATGACGTCGGAGATCGTAATTTGTGGAGAGGCATGATCGCCATCTCTCACTCTCTGTCTCATCCCATCTCTCTAACCCTTTATCCTTCTTATTGTCTCTCTCATTCTGTTACTCTCTCACGCTGTCTATCATCGTTTTCTTTCTTTCTATTTCTCTCTCACTTTATCTCTCCTCTCTTCGATCTCTCATCATCCCTTTCATTTTCCCCGCCAGTCTCTACCCCCCCCCCCCTCCCTCCCATCACCCCAACACTCTTTCTCTCTCTGTCACTCCTCTCTCCTTCTATCTCAAATAATTCTAGTGTGACATTACATAGGATAACTCAGAAGGCTTCTCATAAAGCAAGAAGGAAGAAGAAACATGCGAAAACTAGAGAATATTTAGTAGACCAACACAAATAAAATAAAAAACAAAGAAATGTGATGAAACGAAAAACCCCCTTAGATTTTGCAGCGGCCGAAGTAATCTGGAGCTTATAAACTAAAGAAATCGTGACGAGAATGATAAAAATAATAATCAATATTATTTACGCTGACCTTGGAAACGAGTGCACACGAAAAATAAAAGCACCAGAAGACATAAAATAATGTTAGACAACAGAGTCATTACGTGACGTTAATGTATGCAGGTTTGAAGACGCTAAAAGAATACTCTGTCGCGTGCAGGAATGGTTATTTGCATAATCTATTTACGTGATATTGACAGGTGAATTCCTAGAACAATAGCAGCGATTCTGGCGAGTCAGACAACCAGTGGGTGGCCAGACATCTCGTGGATTTTATGGCTGGCACGGAAGTGTTGTTCCCACAATGTGATTACCAAACTTCATTCCACTTCATGACACTCCGGCTTACGTTTTTTTTGTGTTTGTTTGTTATATCGCATATTTATTTTCTAGTTTCTTCTGAATTTATTTTATAGTTTCTTCTGAAAATCTTCCTCCTTGAGCCTGAGGAATTAAAGCCGCCTGGCTAGTGCAGTCGCCGCGAACTGTGCAGGTTAGGATTTTATTTTTGCCCACTACAGAAAACAATCGACACTTTACAGATGATTCCTACCCAAGTCTTCTGAAAGACAACCTGAAGTTCTAGCCACTGGACTAGCCGGAAAAAGAGAAAAAAAAACACACGAAAACTATGATAATAAGCAGTCGAAAGGAGAGATAATTAATGAACATCACAAGTTAACTGGGAGATAATAGAACAAGTAACATGTTTCTCGTATCCGGGACATGTAATAACAGATGATGGCTGAAGAGAAACAGAAATGAAACAGAGAATAGGAATGGCCAAAAATGCTTTCAACATCATGGAATCATTATTAACATCTAGAGAGATTAACGAAGCAGTAAACATGAGAATTGTCAAATGTTATGTATATTCAACACTACTTTATGGCGCGGAAGCCTGGACAATGAACAAGCAATTAGAAAGTCGAATAAAAGAGATGTGGATATACAGAAGCTTATGGCTTATTTCATGGAAACAAAAACAATCAAATATACAGGCTCTAGAAAAACTGGGAATACAAAGAGAGTAGAAGAAAGAAATAAAATAGAAGAAGAAGAAGAAGAAGAAAGAAGAAGAAGAAGGATCAACATCTATATTTGGTAACGGCAGGTAGGGGATAACACAAGACAGGAAACATACATCCGGTATGGAAATACCATCTAAGAAAGCGCTAATGGGGAAAGTTTATTCGGCGCTGATGTCTATCCGGTCACGATTTCCTATCGCGAGATCAAGGAAACAAAAACGTCTTTATTTATTGATCTAAAGCTCGAGAGCCAGCGCCGTAGGTCAGAGTGTAGTGAACGCTTTTTACAACTGCCCCGACATATCGAGTCGAGGTTTCGAAATCAGTTGAAGAGAATTTAGAAGCAGGCCGCCTTGCGTTGATTTTGTCGGTATGGGCGGCGGTCGTGAAAACTGTCTAATAAATAATGAAGTCAAAAAATGCTGGGTTAGATTGCGACGTCTTGTAGAGGGGCTGCAACTAGTGTTTCAAAAGTTCCAATACAGACAATTCGGTTAATGTAGCGTGCATCCTATTACTGCCAATCTGGATGTCTGTTTGTTGATAAAGGTTGAAGAATTTCTGCCGTCTTCAATGCGATAGGAAGACTGAAAACAGGCAACCAATTATATTGAAAGCGAGACAGATAATTCGGTAGATATATAGATAGATAAGAAGGTTTATTACAGGAAGACAGACAGACAGACAGACACACAGACAGACGAGCAGACAGACAGACGAGCAGACAGACAGACAGACAGTCAGACAGACAGACAGACAGACAGACAGATATGTGGATAGATAGGTAGGTAGGTGGGCTGGTCGGTCGGTCTGTCGGTCGGTCGGTTGGTAGGTAGGTAGGTAGGTAAAATATTGTCCTGTAGTTTTGATATTGGCCCATGATTCCTAAAAAAAAAAAACGCGCCTAATGTGATGTTTGCTATGTATTGTTCCAACTCACCTGATGCTTGGATGGGCTCGCTGTAGAGACCATGGGAAATCTGTTGTCTGAGAATGGCCACGTTGCTCGACTCGAAAGGCATGGCACCATAGACTAGTGTGTAGAGAATGACTCCCAGAGACCACACGTCAACCTGGTGACGCAAACAACGTAGTTTCGATCAATAAAACAGTGTGATGGTAGAAAGACTTTTTGTGTACTGTATTGGACGAAGAATAAACGATTAATCAAATACGCCGAGGCCTCTACGGGTAGGCATATAAGACATGGGTTATGCAGACAAAACGACTTCATAGTGTCTCTGCGATGAATGTGGGGATAGCAATTGCTCTACATGTGAACAATATCAGTCTTGTTGTTGTTACTGTTATTGTTGTTGCTGTTGTTGTTATTCTTATGCTTCCTCCTCCTCCTCCTCCTCCTCCTCTTCCTAATCCTCCTCCTCTTCTTCTTGTGCTGCTACTGCTACTACTGCTGTTTCTTCTTCTGTTTTCCATCGTTATAATTTACGATTACACTACAAGGAGAGTTCTTGCGTTGAACTCGACTGTACTTTGAAGTTATATTTATAATAATAATAATAATAATAATAATAATAATAATAATAATAATAATAATAATATAAGGACAATATAACATTTTATGCCCTAGCGTGGCAGTACCTACACAGAAGCAATACTACTGTCAAACTAATCTGCCGGATGTCCCTGAAATGTCTAACAACTAACACGGACGATCAGGGGAATAAACAAGTCGTGGAGTTTACAGTTTTATAACTTGACAAATGTCAGGTCTCTATTTCATTCCGGTATTGCAAGGTCACTTTCTTGGCGCCAATTTCATTCCAGCAGAAATCTATAGCAGGTACTTCAGGGATTGTCACATAACTACATGTTACTGAAAACTATTAATACTGCATTTTTATTGTTGCTAGTGTTGCAGGACGGGGCGTTTAGGCCAAGGTTGCCGTCGCTTGTCCAAGGGATCGCCACGCAGTGTGCGGTCTAGGATTGTGTTTGTACACCCCTCCCCCTCCCTATTCCACCCCAGCCTTACAGAGGAATAGCAAACGCGTTCCCGATGTGTGGCGCGGATATTCTAACTATTACATATCTATCTGCCGGTCTCTCTGGCCGAGGGGTTACAACACTTTCTCCGTAATCCCGTTTATCACGCAGAGTCTCGTGGCGGGCGAGAACTGGGAGCGGTTCGACCCCCGCTGGTGACTTGCGGGATAACTGAGCCGGCCGCTCAGAAAGCAATGGCAAACTACTGAGCGTAATCTTGCCAAGAAATCAACATACAGCTGAAAGATGCTGATGTTGACAGCGATGTCATGTAAAGGATATGCAAAAAAAAAAAAAAAAAAATCTATCTATATTCCTACCTACCTACCTACCTAAGTACATACCTACCTACCTAATTATCTACCTGCATACCTACCTACTTTCTTACCTACTCGCCCACCTACCTACCTATCTACCTACCTACCTATGTAATATATAACTACATATCTACCTGCCTACCTACCTACCTACTTTCGTACCTACCCACCCATCTATCTACCTACCTATCCATCCAACCTATTTACGTAGACAAGCAGGCAGGCAATAAGGCAGACAGGCAGTAAGACAGACAGGCAGTAAGACAGACAGACAGGCAGGCAGGCAGGTAGGTGTGTGTATGTGTATGTATGTATGTGTGTCTGTCTGTCTGTGCATGTATCTGTGTGTGTTTCTCTGTCCGTGAGCTTGATTGCCTGCCTGTCTGGCTATATATACATATAATGAGAGCGACAGACAGACAGACAGACAGACAGACAGACAGACAGACAGACAGACAGACAGACAGACAGACAGACATGAACAAATAGAAAACCACACACCAAAGCATTACTACATGGTTTAGCTTCATGGCCAGGTTCAGTCGTGTTTACTTTCTCAACTGTCAGTACCCATCACACACTTCATCACGATTATGTAAGTCCAGAGCTCCCTCTTCTGTGTCAAATTAATTACATATATTCTACCTGTGTACTTCGTCATCAAGCGACGTCATCCACTGATCTCCAAGATCAAATTTGTCCCTCAAGGGCAGGCAGTGGATCAGATCCCCGTCAATCTTAATCCTGAACCAGCGTGTTTGATCGTTTACCTGGCAGTTTCCACAGGATGTGTAAGATTTGGCCACAAACTAGAGTCGGTAAGATGCGGAATGTCATTTTTTGCTTAACTTAATGAATCGGCAAGACCGACACATGTCAATTTCGTCCGTTGACGTCAGGGACGAGTACAAATAGGACATCAAGCAGTGTGTATGCTGACAAAGAGATTGTTAGGACACTCTTATCATCAGGTGCCATTTTCGCAAAGAGGCTTCTACAATAATCGCATTCAGAAATGCGTGTCTTTCTCTAGGGTAATACTGACATTATCTTTTAAGTTCATCATCATCATCATTTGTCATATTGTTAAGACTGGGCGGTCATGTTTCGTCATCTCACGATCACTAGAGTCGTGGATCAGCTCCGTGTTCTTGTCTCGACCATGCCACGTGGCCAAGCCATCCAGGTATTTACTTCTCGGTCTTCCCTTTGGCCCCTTCCCTTCGATCTTGCCAGTTGTCAACAAGTTCTCCGAGTCATTTCTTCTCATAACATGCCCACAAAATTTTTACTGGCTACGTCTAATGACTCGACTCTAATCAGTTTACAATCTTCATTTGTTTCTTGAAGGACTTGTTCATTGGTTTTTCTGTCTGTCCATGGTATTCGTTGCATTTTCCTCAGAAACCACATTTCCACAGCCATCAGATTCGGGGAAAGAAGACCCGGTTGAGATTGACTCTAGTCCGGCTTTGTGAAGACACATGAAGGGTGTAGTATAGGTGGGAGCGCAAGCGCAATTGAAATACCACTACTTTTATCGTTTCTTTACTTATTCAGTCCGTCATTGGAGATTTGTCCGCAATAGACGAGCAATATCTCCGGCGGGCCTATTCTCGTTGGTTGCGGGAGACGCAAGAGTCAGGCGGGGTGTCTGACGGTAGTACACGCTTACACAGGTCCAGACACTTGCGTTTGACAGGTGTACGCGACCAGTGGTCCGGACGCGTATGCGACCCTTACCTGCGGGATCTGGCTGAACGCCTCTAAGTCAAATCCCAAGGGTATAGGGTCTGGCCTTCGCTCGTCTCATGCTCATGGAGGCGAGGTCTCAGAGGTTTGACGCTGAGTCGCCAGCGTCTGCAGCCTACCTTGTTCCAGACGTATTGGTTATCCATTCCCCTGGATCAAACAAGACTAGGCCGAGAGAGGGAACATGTCGTTTGGGCACCACATGTTCTCTGAAACTCTGCCCAGGCGTTGTGGTGGAATTGTGGCCAAATTCCAACTCACATACTTTGATCTGTCAAGACTGTAAGGTGCTACTCACTCATTGCCCACGCTTCACATTCATACACAAGTATAGGTTCTATGTAGCACTTAAAAACTCTTTTACTGGTTTCAATTGATATCAATTGGGTCTTTCAATTGATATCAATTGATATCATTTTATTGGTCTGTATGTTTTTCATCTTGCAAAAGGCTACCTTCGCAATGACAATTCTTGTTCTAATCTCTGTCTGTCTGTCTGTCTGTCTGTCTGTCTGTGTGTATGTGTGTGTGTGTGTATATATATTGATATTGATATTATGAGATAATATTATATTGTAGGGTTGCAGTAAAGTGTAGGGTGTCATGATATCGTAAAATTACACTATACCATAAGATTACACTATATTGTAAGATACCATTATAATGCAAGAATACACCACATCATAAGGTTGCATTATAATGTAAGATTGCGCTATAATGTAAGATTACATGATATCAGAAGATTATATTGTACGGCAACACTACATTCATTGTTATACCTCTGGTCCGTGATACGGTTTCCCATTGACTATCTCCGGCGAGGCATAGAGAGGGCTGCCACAGAAGGTAGACAGTTTACTGTTGTGTTGAAAGTAATTGGACAGGCCGAAGTCTCCAATCTGGGAACATTTCATTCATGATGGGTGAATAGGGCAGCATGATGGGTCAATATGGCAGTATGATGGGTCAATATGGCAGTATGATGGGTCAATATGGCAGTATGATGGGTCAATATGGCAGTATTTTATGGAGGATGTCACGCGGAGAGGCAGGCAGGCAAGCAGACAGGAGAGTTGCGTGACAGACAAACATAGAGACAGATAGGCAGAGAGCGACAGAGAGAGAGGAAAACAGGCTGAGAGACAGACAGGCAAGCAGAGTGACAGACAAACATGGAGACAGGCAGAGAGCGACAGAGAGTGGAAGACAGGCTGACAGACAGAGACAGACAGGCAAGCAGACAGAATGAAATACAGACATGGAGACAGATAGGCAGAGGAAGCGACAGAGAGAGGAAGACAAGCTGACAGACAGGCAAGCAGAGTGACAGACAAACATGGAGACAGGCAGAGAACGACAGAGAGTGGAAGACAGGCTGACATACAGAGACAGACTGGCAAGAAGACAGGCAGAGTGACAGACAAATATAGAGACAGGGAGACAGAGAGTGATAAAGATAGGAAGAAGGAGAAAGAAAAGAGTGAGACAGATAGACAGAGAATGTGGGACAGAGAGAGAGAGAGGGTGGGGGGAGAGTGAGTGAGATAGAGAGAAACAGAGAGAGAAGAGAGAGAGAGAGAGAGAGAAGAAGAGAGAGAGAGAGAGAGAGAGAGAGAGAGAGAGAGAGAGAGAGAGAGAGAGAGAGAGAGAGAGAGAGAGAGAGAGACCTACAGGCAGACCCACCGACTGATCAACAGACAGACATATAGATATTCAGAGAAAACTTCAGCCCAAAATGACCGACAAACATACAGACAGACCGGTGGGTAGGCAGCAAGATAAATAGTGCTACTAACAGACAGAGCTACATACAAACAGCGACAGACAGGCCCACCAATAAAACGACATTAAAGTATGTATACAGACATTTGTTGAAAAACGACAAGCAGGGAAGGAGACAAACTATCAAAATAAAGACAAGCTCGTATACAAACAGGCAGACATACAGACAGGAAAAAAGGTAGGCAGCGAGATAAATAGACCTATTAATAGACAAAGCTACATATATTCAGAGACTTGACTTGACTTGATTCGTAAAACAAAAATTCCAAATTCGGTCTCGTTCAAACTGCTTCTTCGGCGGTGGTTAGAGTTGAGATCTGTGGTTTTTGTGGGTTGTGTACCCTGATTCTCTCTGTGCTCTCTTACGATTGAGTCCTAACACGGACTGGTTATATAAGCGTTTGTGACTGTGACGTCAGCTGGGGAATTGGTCGGTGAGTTATCCTTTGTGCCCGTCACCTCTGGCGGTTTCTTTGTTCAGTGTTGGCTACTAGCTCGTCTGGTTTGACTGGTTGCAGTCCTTATAAGGACTCTGTTTGATTTGTCGGCTCGTAGTCTTCCCCCCCCCCCCCCCGTTCCCTCTCGTCGTATTTATCCTCCCACATTGCCCACTGCTCTTCGCGAGTTAAGGTTGTTTCGTCTTTCTCCTCTGAGCTCCGGTTGTCTTCACGTGTGTCGGATTCCTCCTCTGGGCTTTCTTCAGGTGTCTGGCGGGATTCTGGTTTCCCCTTGAGATGCTTGGACATAGTGGCTGGACTTTAGCTTGCGGTTTCTGATTGGTCTTCAGTTTGGCTCCAGCTTGCGGCTTCTTTGCGGTCTTTTGCATGGCTTCTGCTTGTTTCTTTTGGCATTGTTCCCTTTCGGCTGCGCTGGATTTCTTTCATGTCGGCCAGCAGATGATGGCTGTCGCTGATCAAAGTCGGCGTCAGCAGTGCTTTGACTTGTTTCATCAGCTCGTCAATCTGGTCTTGTAGCTGTGAATTTTTGGTTTCTTTTGTAGCTGCTTCAGAATCTGTTCATCTGTCAGCTCCACTTGGATATGTTTGACAACCCTTCTGATCGTCTGTGAGTCGGTTTCCGGCTCTGGTGTTTTTCTCTCCTCTCTTCTTCTCAGCTGTCTTGGCTCTTGTCCGTGGTGGGTTGTCATCGGTCTTCCTCGCAGTAGCTTCATTTGATGTTACTGTATGTTCTGGTTCTTAGCTGCAACTCGCAGGCGGGCTCTCTTCTATCGTCATCTTTAAGGTCTTGACGGCTTCTACGCTGCTCATCTTGTAAGTCGGGTGTCTACTGGTAATTTTCTTGACGCGTGCCATTTTCCTTCCCCGTATTAGGTTTATTGAACAGTTTAGGCGACTTGTTCTTTCTCGATAGCGCTCCGCAAGTGCGAATGACGATTCTGAGACAGACACACACACTAATAAAAAGATAGAACAACGTAGACTGATAGACATACCCACCCATTTATTGAAAGAAGGCAAGCAAGAAGAGAGACAGACAGAGTTACCATCAAAACACAGGCAAGCTGGTTAACAAATAGACATACTGACGGATACTGACAGGCAGATAGGCAGACAAATTCATCAATAAAAATAATGGCAGACAGACCGACAGATCCACCAATACAAATACAGACTGGTACACACGAAGATAGACATACTGACAACACCCGACTCAAACTTCTAAACCAGTAGTAATTTCTGACTATTTTCACCTTGACATTTCTCTCACTGTCCAGGACGATGTTCTCCAGCTTCAGATCCCGGTGGACAACTCCGTTCTGGAATAAAGAAAACACCGGTTCTGTGTGTAACAATAGATGGAGTCATTTACAGGACATATTCTCTCGCATCACATACACATAAACATACACATAGAGGAGCACGCACACAGGTAGTCCCATAACTGCCGTTAAGATGTGAATTGTCAGGCCTTCATTTATTCAAGGCCACGGCATATGGGACTGTGTGGAAAGTTCTCTTCCTCGTGGCTTTTCCCCCCAGACAATTATAAGAACTGTCTGGTACCCATTTTTATTAGTATGTAATGACCCATGAACGTGCATGGTTCGACAAATAAAAATCCTCCCCTTGCTGGGGATCTCACTGGTAACTGAATTGGTGAGGTTGTTTATGATGTCATTGTTACTGAGTTGTCTTCTCTTAGAAGCCCAGTGCTGAGTTTTCTATCCCTGGTGTCAAAGGCTGAGTTGTCTATTATCTGAAGGCTGTGTTGTCTACCTATGGTGTTTCAAGGCTGAGTTTTCTGCCATTGGAATCACAAGGCTGAATTGCCCATCCCTGGCATCATAAGGCTGAGTTGTCTACCCATGGTATCTCAAGACTGAGTTTTCTACCCCTGGCATCACAAGGCTGAGTTGTCTATCTTTGGCAACCCACGGCTGAATTGTCTACTCCTGGCATCACAAGGCTGAGCTGTCCACCCACGGTATCTCAAGGCTGAGTTGTCTACCCTTGTCATCCAATTGCTGAACTGTGCATCCCTGGCATTCCACGGCTGAGTTGATTACCCCTGGCATCCCACAACTGAGTTTCCTACCGTCGACATCTTTAAAATCCGAGACAACGTCATCAAACCTGCGGACAAAGGGGGCGCTGTTGTTGGTTGCTGAAAAGACCTATACATCCAAGAGGACCACACACTACTTCCGAAACATGGTTTACACCGAGCCTGCAGCGATGACCCTACCATCTCCAACAACTCATTCGTCAAGAAAACCTTACATTTCCTAAAGGCAGTAACTGTCAGACACAGAAAGGGTTAATGTGAAAGGAAAATAAGAGTTAATATTAATACAACTATAGGCTGGCACAAAATGAACTAGTACACCAATAGTCTGAAAACTTTCCCGTGTTTTCTTAACTGAAACAAATGAGCATTACATTACAAGATGACAACTGCCGAACAGGTGTAATTTCCTTTACTCCCCTGCAGCTGCAACAAAGGTAAAAATCATCACGATACTAATTGCGTATGTCTGCTGCTATTTCTGTACTACGGCAAGGCACTGATGTTGGTTTCAAGTGTAGCTTTGAAAGAGACATACAAGTATGATCAACCAATCAAGTGTTGGTTCTAAAAATGTTTAGTTTAGTTTAGTCGATGGATCAACATCACGGCACACGGGTGTAACCCATAAGTGCTCCGTTTTCCTCCTAACTCAAACCTGAGTCTGGAGAAACTCAGCTCAGTGCACGAACTCTGTAGCACCGGCTAGGATCCTTAAATACTTTGGGTAGATTTTTAACTCGAAATTTTGCCCGGGCAGCGCCGTTGGGCTACTCTTTTTCGATTTCCAACTGCCAAGGGATTTTTTACGTGCGCAACAATACACACGGGCGTCCGATCTCACTACCAAGAGATCAGGGGAAATTGTATTACTAGAAGTCCGCATGAAAAAATCCCGGTCCTCACTGGGGCTTGAACCCGGGACCTCCAGCACTCGAGGCGGACACCATACCACGAGACCGCTCAGCCCCCTAGATCTAATAATAATAATAACAATAATAAATGATTTATTTGGTTGTTTCGGGATTTTGAGCTTTAAAGATTGAGCACAACCCACCAATGGCAACGCTGATAATATTCCGGTACAAATCTTGGGCAAAGTTCAAGGTTCGTACCGGAATACGATCAACAACAATAATAATAAGAACAAAAATACGCGGACTTAAAAGAGTAAACAACTAGATTATACTGGACAACAACAACAGCACCCCACCTCGTGATAATGGTGGACAGCAGACACAAAGATTCTTCTAGCCTCGATTCTACTTGGCTCAACAAACAACAACAACAACAACAACAACAACAACAACAACAACAACAACAACTTCATACCTCATGGCAGTGATGGACAGCAGACACAATCTGCCGAAAGATTCTCCTGGCCTCCTCTTCTGTCAGCTTCCCCATCATGTTGAGATAATCATAGAGCTCTCCGCCCGGGGCGTAGTCCATGACCAGCACGATCTTATCCTTCTTCTCAAACACTGTGGACACATGCACATAAGGGGATGACATATATAGTCAGATATATAGTCCGACGTATCTATACGCAGTGGTGGAGTGGCCAAGTGTCAGCAGCAATAGTAGTAGTATTAGCAGTGGTGGTATTAATAGTAATAATACTGGTGGTGGTAGTAGTAGTAGTAGTAGTAGTAGTAGTAGTAGTAGTAGTAGTAGTAGTTGTTGTTGTTGTTGCTGTTGTTGTTGTTGTATTAGTAGTAGTAGCAGTATTTGTAGTAGTAGTAGCAGTAGTAGTAGTAGTAGTAGTAGTAGTAGTAGTAGTAGTAGTAGTAGTGTTGGTTGTGGTGGTGGTGGTGGTGGTGGTGGTAGTAGTAGTAGTAGTAGTAGTAGTAGTAGTAGTAGTAGTAGTAGTAGTAGTAGTAGTAGTAGTAGTAGTAGTAGTAGTAGTAGTAGTAGAAGAAGAAGAAGAAGAAGAAGAAGAAGAGGGGGAGGAGGGGGGGAAGAAGAAGAAGAAGAAGAAGAAGAAGACGAAGAAGAAGAAGAAGAAGAAGAAGAAGAAGAAGAAGAAGAAGAAGAAGAAGAAGAAGAAGAAGAAGAAGAAGAAGAAGAAGAAGAAGAAGCAGCAGCAGCAGCAGCAGCAGCAGCAGCCACATGGCGCTTTCAATCTACTAAATAGGTCAATAACTGCAAGCATGCCGTACAACCTCTCCCCAACATAAATTTGGGAACCGGCAGACATTCTTCAGCTAAAAGAAAAAACATGTTATCAACAGAAATTTCTTCAAGTATCGTCGTATTCCTGTTATTCAACAAGAGTGCACTTAATAAGGTTACAGCGAGGAAACAAACAAGAAGATAAACATAACGCGGTCTACGTAACCTAACAACCGACTGTGTCACTCCGCGAGGAGGTGTACAAATGTATCTCTGGTGTATCAACATTGGGTAAGAAGTTCGGGTAATTACGGCCTGGCTGATAAAATTCCCATATGGTGTCTCATTACCAACTCAACTTAAAAGAACAAGTTACAATCTTCAAACTAGGGACAGACCACAACAGAAATGGTTAATAAACTAAAGATAGGAGATACTGATGAATTAACTGTCTTATCTCATCTCATCTTGTTTATCTTGTACCGTGTGGTGTCGAGGTAAGTATAAACAGCGGGAGAGTTCCCGTTTTTGGGCTTCATATGTTGGGATTCCCATGGACTCTGTTAACCCCTCTTCTTCTAGTTCCATTTGGTCTGTACGCCATTGCTTATTGTGGTATACTGTTACTTGGTAGCCTAGTTATATGGTAGAGCCATTTAACTTGCTGTTTTGTAATGAAATCTAGCGCCTCTATAACACCCACTTTATTCCTGATTTCATCCTTTCTGATTTTCTTTCCAACGTAAGTAGAACAGAGAAAAGTATTCTGGCCGACACCCACTTTATTTGAGGACAAACTCTATGGGAATGTCAACAAGCTTAAGTTGACTACTGATTTCTTTGTGTTTATTAATACTGACTTCTGAAAGTAAATGGAGAAGAAGAGGACAAGAGAAAAGAAGAACAAAGAAGAAGCGTCACATACGCGTGTTAATCCCCAGGCCAATTACTGGTTAGAGAATGTACATGATTTTCTTCTTTTTCTTTTCTTTACTCTAGTCGGTCTTTCTGTTTTCTGTGTCCTTTCTTTTGTCTTTTCGTTTTCTTTCTTCATCACCTATGTTATGCCATTCATTCTTTCGCCTCACTTTCTGAATGATCTATTTATTACCTTTTTATTTATGATTTCATTCTCGTTTACACCTTTCTCTCTCCACCGCGACTATTAGTTGGTTATGGTCTCAAGTTTCGCGTTGGTGGGCAGAGGATCTCTTTATAGAGACAATGGCTATGGTTTCAAGATTCGCGACGGTTGGCAGAGGATCTCTTTATAGAGACAATGGAAATGGTTTCAAGATTCGCGACGGTTGGCAGAGGATCTCTTTATAGAGACAATGGCTATGGTTTCAAGATTCGCGACAGTTGGCAGAGGATCTCTTTATAGAGACAATGGGTATGGTCTCAAGTTTGGCGGCGGTAGGCAGAGAATCTCTTTATAGAGACAATGACTATGGTCTAGACCAGTACAGTCACTACCAACAGGGAGGCAATGGCAAACTGCGTTCTTTCTAAATTCATAGTTCTAGTATTCCAGATACTGTAGTTTTTCTAGGTGAAACGACAAAAGGAGGAGACCTAGACTCCGAGAGGTTTCTCCGTAAGGTCATACTTCTTCTACAAGTTCCTCTTTTTATCTTGGGTTTCTTACTTCTTGTTCTGCCCACCTCTTTAGACTTGTTCATGGTATGTTGGGTTGTCCAGCCAGTTTTCTACAAGATGGGGCAACCGGTCTCACACCAACCCTCTTTAGTCGCCCCTTACGACATGCTAGGAAGGTCACATTGTTAATTTTATATCTTTCGTGGTTGAAAGAATAAGAACGACCTCTCTTGAACTTCCGTTGGCCTGATAAATACGTAGACGATTCAACCCCTACACAGGCATTAAGTTGACTTTAAACTTAACCCCTCGTTCAGAAAGCATTAGCAAACTACTGAACTACAATTGCCTAGAAAGATCATCTGGGGTTGATCTCAATGTCCTGCAAAGGACATGCAAACCCCCTCCCCCACCACAAGGGCTCCGTTAACATGTAGGCCAGTTACTTCTTTCCTTCCATATATTTTCAAATGGTAGGTCATGGTCTTTCTTTGCTTCATTATTCCTGAAGTACAATGCTGTATCAGATCTCATCGTTGTATCATACATATCAAGTTGGTATATCAGTCTCGTTGGCATATCAGATTCCCTTGGGCGGAATCAGATATGTTAGAAGGAGGTGTAAGACCCCAAACTTGATCTCACGATAGCGCATAATTTTAGTTGACTGCAACACTACTCTTCTGCCCTCTATCTTTGTTGATGCCGGCGCCGTGCTTGAGCGCAAAGGGCAATGACTTCCAATTTCAACTCTCTTGTTTGCGTTTCTGAACTTTAATGGCACGTGACGTTTCCACTCGTTGACATACAGGCTATGAATAGTACAGGTATTTACATTTCCACGCAAACAGACTCACTTTCTAGTCTAATTTGTTTTGTCTCTTTTTCTTATTTAAAACATTAGATCGGGCGGTGTTGGAGTGGTAGGAATGCTCGCTTTTTAAACTCCGGGTTCGCCGATGGCTTGGTAGGCGATTCAACCCCTACACTGGCTACCCCGTTGCCTTTTGTTTTAAGACAGCAATGGCATATTACAAATTATACGAGGGGGGGGGGGGGCTTCAAATGAAAACCTTATAAGTGTGGTAGAAATCACATTAACCATGTAATCGTCTTGTAACATATCAATATTGTTGTTAAGGATGCCAAGAGTTTTAAGCACCTGACATTACGGTGCAGACATACACAGTGACGTCACAAGGACAGTTTAAAGATGGCCGCCCCACTTTAGACTTGCACCAAAGAGGAGTAGCGTTATGTTATCCGTTTTTTTTTAAACCAGTGAAGGGGTGAAACCTATAGAAATTCATCGGCGAATGAAGGTCCAGTATGGTGATGCATGCCTGCCAGCCTAGCAAGTGTATGAGGGGAGTAGACAATTTCAAAACTTGTCTGTCCAATGAAGAGGTACAGCAGGTGGTGCATGAGTGGGACACATGCGATCAAGATTTTTTTTTCTTCTACAGGAATCCAAGTACTTTATCGGTGCTGGAGGACTTGCGCTGAACTACATCGGACAATGATACATTTGTTCTATACTTTCTCAGAATATATCCATCCCCCCACTCCCCCCCCCCCCAAAAAAAAAAAAAAAAAAAACAACCCCACACACAGACACACATTTAAGGTTTTCATTTGAAGCCCTCTCGTACAATTTGTCCAGAAAATCAAGCTGGGATTGATCGCAACATTTTAAAACTTAAATAAGATCGGATAGATCAATAGAGCCGGTAGGCATGCGTGCTATCCTCTGCGCCACCAAGACTCCCTCCCTCCAATGTGGTTTTCAGTAAATTCCGTCGTCAGGTGATATCACCAAAGTATACTGTCTTTATAATTCTTATCTTTTTCATCAGCGGTGCCGGCACCTTATCCTTATCCTGATAGTAAATCACTCATACCCTACCACAAGAGAACACCTGGGTGTGGAAATAGCGGGCAATTTAACGGCATCCGGGTAGTTTAGTGCTGCCTCATTCCATTCCTGTACCACCCACCTGCCAGCTCCAGAAGTTTTCTGTGGAGAAGCACATTCCCCGCGTGCCTGGCTTAATTGTCCTGTTATTTTGTTTGTTTCATTAACCTCATATTTAGCTGTTTAGTCAATATCAACCGTAAATAAACACACATGTATTATTTGGCGCTTATAGAAGTGGAAGAAAGAAGTAGAAATTAGAGGACGCACTTATTTTTTCTTTCCCCCCCCCCCCCCCCCCCCCCCCCCCGCATATCCTTTATAGGACATCGCTGTCAACATCAGCATCCGTCAGCTCATTATTGATTTCTTGGCAAGATTACGCTCAGTAGTTTGCCATTGCTTTCGGTAAGTTACCGACGCGGAGAGAACCGCTACCAAATCTCGCGCACATCACGTCACTTACGAGAGTATACGGGATAACGGAGAAAGTCGTGTAAACCCTAGACCAGGGAGACCGGCAGAGGACGCACTAGACAATGTAAATATCGAAAGCTATAGTTGCTAACCGGAATGATATAAACACACATGTATTGTTTGGATATCAAATAATTAAAAAAGAAAAAAAAAAAGAAAAAGAAGAACAAGCAGAGATCAGAGGACGCACTAGACCAGAGGTTCCCAAATCATGGCCCGCGGGCCACTTATGGCCCGCCGGCTGTCAGAAAGTGGCACGCGAGACCTCGAGAAGTAATTTTCCGTAATTACCATTATAAAAAAAAAAAACAAGCAACGTTCCAGACTCACCGACAGTAACCTAGCTGCGCTTATGACTTTGGGCATCACAGATTCGTGCCCAAACATTGATAAACTGGCATCTGAACTGAAGTAACTGGTTATGAAGAATAGCTACCATTATAAATTAATTACAATAATAGCGATTTTCGAAACAGATTAAGAATTTCAGTTAAGAAAGGTGAGAATGATATTGAGCGACTGTTAGAATTTTATAACGCTGTGGCCCGCTTAACTACCGAAAATAGTAGATATGGCCCTCTGCTTTAAAAGCTTGGGAACTACTGCACTAGACAATATAAAGATGGAAATCTATAGTTACCGACGGGGAGTATGTATTGTTTGGTGGTCATAGGAGTAGAAGAAAGAAGTAAAAATTACAGGACGCACTAGACCACATAAAAATTGAAAGCTATAGTTGCCGACCGGGATTCGAACCTGTCACCTCCACATGACGACATCCCCTCGCTTTAAGAACAAGTGTACTTGGATACATGACCAGCTAAATTAACTTGTATTCTGATCACTATTTCTTTCTTATTATTCTATTGGGCCCTAAATAATGCATGTATGTTTATTTATGAACTGTCTTAGTGGCCTCAAAGGGTTCCCCGATTGGTATTTAGTCAATATAAGTCAGCTTTACTTATCTTTACTGGACATGAGGAGAAGGCGTCACGGAAGCAATTCGTATTCCCGCATACCGCGTTCGAAACAACTGCGGGCTATTTGGCAGCAGACCCTCTTGAGTTGTTTTCATACAGTGGTATAAGTGCCGGTCGTTCAGAAAGCAATGACAAACTACTGAAAGTAAACTTGCCATAAATCAAAAACAGCCAAAAATGCTGGAGTTGACTGTGACGCCCTGTAAAGGATATGCATCTAACTTTTCTTATCTATAAAAGCCACGCATGATCAGGATGCGCGATAAGACAGTTGATTTTCTGAGATAAGACATTCTTAGAATACCACGGATCCAGAAGAAAATAAATAACGGCATTCTACAAGCAAACCAATGAGCAAGTCCTACAAGAATCACAGACAAGGTGAAAAACATCTAATGGTAGTGGAAATGTGGTTCCTGGGGAAAATGCAGAGAATACTATAGGCAGACAGAAATGCCTTTGAGCAAGTCCTGCAAGAAACGTATGAAAACCGTAAACTGATTGGTGAAAATAGACGTAGGCGGTCTCCTGTCATGGCGGAGGAGATTCAGCACATTAAATGTTCCATGCCGTCGGAGATGGCAATTTGTGGTTCTTGGACTAAGAGGAAGGGACCGACACTTGCGACGGTGAACACTTGACATAAAAAACACCCTAAACACGCCAGCTTCCGTGAGAGAACAGGTTTTAAGTGATATTATTGTGATCGCTCGCTTTGAGCTCAAGCGTAGTCCATATATGTGCAAATGCTTCTAGGGCATTGGACTTATCTTTACGTGTGGATTAGCTTTCCCTATTACCAGTGTCCCTCGCCATCAGGCGAGCCAACTCCGATTTCTGAGATACTTGTAATTGACGTTCACAAGTTAAGGACAAGAAGTCAACAGTTTAGTCCAGCTTACCGGTGTAAGGGTGGAACCCGCTACCTCGTCATCAGCACACCGGAAGTTTAAAATCGAGAGCTCTTATCCATTTGGTCATGCTGGATAGCACCTTTACTGTTGTATGCTTGTCAAACATGAACAATAAGCAGGCAAACTGAGGTACATCTAAAGTCTTTATTAACGAACCAAAGACTAGAAGCAATGCTTGCTAATATCTCTGTGTGATTTTTTTTTTCTTTCACCGCGCCTCCATCCATCCATCCATCCGATTTGGGGGAAAAAGAGAGACTTTCCACCTCGTTCAACCAGCCTCAGCCTTGTGGTGGTTCATGGCGCGGTTTAAATTGTCCTGGTCTTTTGCGCATTAGACTATTTCCATTGATGTATGCCTGGCAGTGTTCCTCTTTTCCATCATTTTCCATTTCTTACTTCGTCGACGACATCCTCCATGTTTGTTTCGTTGCTACTGGTTGTACCTTTTCCATACAATGTCCAAGTTATTATTATTATTTTTTTTTAAATAAGGGCTCTCAGTTTTCCAAGGGGCCAGAGCCGCCCCATCAGCCCCCCCCCCCCGGGTCCCTGTGTATCATTCGGATGACTGCCTCTGCATGCCCTAGTAAGATCAAGCGCAGGTACTACAACATACTACGCTTTGATCTTAGACAAAAGGCTGAGAAGCGATTTTAAAGGCCGGAACAAACATTTAAAGAAATTACTATGTTCATGTTATACTTTGTGTTCATTCGGACAGAATACTAGCTCGGCAGAAACCACGCCTTGTTTCTATTCTTTACAACCCAATGGGTGGTTTATTTCGAGTCTTAATTTTTTTTGTTATTAAATTAATCAAAGACCGTTGTGTCATTCTTTGTATGGGCTCTATTTATATTAATGGGGATATTTTTTCATCTTGCCGATCCAGCATACTGTGGATATGTCCCATTGTTTAACGCCTTCACACATCACAATTTACAAAGTAGCGGATCCCAACAAAGACAATATAGGGCTACAAATAGCATCTTGTCTTCCTTTAGGGCGTGGATTTTTATGGGAATATTTTAAAACAAGAGAGTTATTGTTCCTAACGGAAGTGATTCAAAGCAGCATCCGGAAATATGGCCTTTTGGGCCTTGACACAGATACCTGACACCTCTCCTGGATTCTCACTTCGCCCTCCCTCCCTCTTCTTTGTGTCCAAACTTTGGACCATGGATGAACGAAGAGCAGTGACCGAATTGGGATTTGACATTAGCCTTGTCATCGGGATGAGTTTATTTAGGGGCAGGGATTTTTTTTTTTTTTAATGTGAGCTGTCTGACTATCGTTTTGGAAAGGCGGAGACAGGTCAAGGTTAAGAAAGGCCGCTTCATTTGATTGGAAGTGTCATCAAAACAAAGTAAATGAAGTTGTGGCGGCCTGCTTAGGGTGTCAGCTTGCCCATAGCTAGTGGGCCACTGATGAATTGGGCCCCTCTCAATTTTAGACGGTATGCTGAAAATGTTCATAAAGTTTTAGTCTGGCAAACAATATTTTTAGACCTAGTCGGCCACTGAAAGGAAGCGCTGATATGTCTGTGGGAAGAAATGTGAGCATGTGTTATGGTTATGGTAAGAAATGTGGAATGTGTTATGGTAAGACATGTGAGATGGGTTATGGTTATGGTATGAAATGTGAGATGTGTTATGGTATGAAAAGTGAGATGTGTTATGGTATAAAATGTGAGATGTGTTATGATATACAATGTGAGATGTGTTATGGTATAACATGTTAGATGTATTATGGTATAAAATGTGAGATGTGTTATGGTATGAAATGTGAGATGTGTTATGATATAAATGTGAGATATGTTATGGTAAAAATGTGAGATGTATTATGGTATAACATGTGAGATGTGTTATTGTGTAAAATGTGAGATGTGTTATGGTATAAAATGTGAGATGTGTTATGGTATAACATGTGAGATGTGTTATTGTGTAAAATGTGGGGTGTGTTATGGTATAAAATGTGAGATGTGTTATGGTATAACATGTGAGATGTGTTATGATATAAAATGTGAGATGTGTTATGGAATGAAATGTGAGATGTGTTATGGTATAAAATATGAGATGTGTTATGGTTATGGTATACACTATGAGGTGTGCTACGGTTATAGTAAAAAATGTGAGAAACACTGAAGCACCAGGTGCACATTGTTCGCCTCCTCGAGGGCAGTAGGGCTTCTGGACAGGCACACATAGCGAAGTTAACATGGGATAAGCGACGCGCGAAACGTATCGAACATACACAGGAGAAAAACGCTTTGGAGTCATGGCCTAGGAAGGTCCTCCCTTTGAAAGTGTACGTAAAGTAAGGGGTCCGACATATTCGGCAAGGTTGGGAACTACTTCTGTTGATCGGAAGCTTCCTATCGTGCTTGCTCCGAGGCAGAGAGCTACAACTGTACGGTTTTCGGATAGAACGACAGTCACAGTTTTGATTTCTTCTTCCTCGTTCACCATTAGACGTCAGTATTAATAAATGCACAGAAAGCAGCAGTCTGCTTAACAAATTCAGTGCGAAACAAAGTGTAGGTTTGGACAGGAAAAAAACGGATGGCGGAAAATTGGAAGTAGGGGGTGTGTCATAATTATAACTTTTTTTTTTTTTTTTTTAAGCATATCCTTTTTACAGGACTTAGCTGTCAACACCAGCATCTTTCAGCTGTATGTTGATCTCTTGGCAAGATTACGCTCAGTAGTTTGCCATTGCTTTCTGAGCGGCCGGCTCACATACCCCGTAAGGTACCGATGCGATTCGAACCACTGCTGATTTGAACCGTCATCACGTTACCTGACGAGAGTATACGAGATTACGGAGAAAAGTCATAACCTCTATGCCACGAAGTATTAGAAGTTGTTAATATGGTAGCAGACAAGTTGTATTACATATCCAATAAAAGGGAGTAGAAGACGATAATGATGATGATTATGATGAAGAAGACAATGAAGAAGAAGAAGAAGAAGAAGAAGAAGAAGAAGAAGAAGAAGAAGAAGAAGAAGATGATGATGATAATGATGACGACGACGATGATGAGCTAGAAAGAAGAAGAAGAAGATGATGATGATGACGATGTCGAGCTAGAAAGAAGAAGAAGAAGAAGACCGCTGTGTTAAACGAAGAGGACAGGACTACCGGCTTTAAACAAGAGCTGTCGTCAGCGAATATAACCCACTCTAAGTTGGTGTGTGTGAATGTGTGTGCGTGTGTGTGTGTGTCTGTGTGTGTGTGTCTCCGTCCGCGCGCGCCGGCGCCTGTATTTGGGGTATGCCGAGGTCAAATATTGGTTCACCAAACCAGAACTTCTTGTCTGCCTTCTTCCCTCTAGATGTACAACATTAGAATACAAGGCAAACAGAACGAAAAGAGGAAATGATCAAACATAGAGGGGCATTCTGTTTGAGGTGTTGTATGGCGACAAAAGATGTTTGACACTGCTAATGTTTCTGAAATATGACTGATTCTGGGCTGTTTAAAATACAGTTAAAAATATAGTGAAACACATTATATCTTTTCATCCAGCTTGACATATAACGGGATCTCTCTCTCACTCTCTTACTCTCTCTCTCTCTCTCTCTCTCTCTCTCTCTCTCTCTCGTGCATAATAGATAATTGATGTGCAAAAGATGAGTGACTGGAAGGACCGAATGTAAGACGGACCAGCGTGCATAATTTGTGACCCTTTGATCTCTGTCCCTGTATGAGGTAAATCTACTCTAGCAATGATTATGAGAGAGAGAGAGAGAGAGAGAGAGAGAGAGAGAGAGAGAGTTGTGTGTGTGTGTGTGTGTGTGTGAGAGAGAGAGAGAGAGAGAGAGAGAGAGAGAGAGAGAGAGAGAGAGAGAATCAGGAAATTAGTCTTTTAATTCATCTGAGCAAGCGGGGGAACTGTAACGATCACGAAACTACTCTAAAAATGCCATGAACGTGGTCGGGCGAGAGTTCGATGCTGCCTTCGTCGTTCACTGCGGGAGGGGAAATCTGGCCACCTATTCTACAGGCTTTTTAAAATAGGATAGTCTTACACAACATATCTACAGTAGGTTCGTTTTATGGGACTTTCTACTGAGATTTGAACAAGTACATGACAATCTTCGCATTTAAGATATCGACATAATAATGTATGAGTATGTAAATAACATATGCGAAAATCTTATACATTCATCGATAAGCATTACTCGTTTTACTATATTTTAAATACCAACTCATATTCTTGAAACATCTTCTTCTTCTTCTTCTTCTTCAGCGTTCCGAGCCATTGAGGTTCTTTGCTGCAGATACAATCCATCTCCATTCGTCTCTCTGGTTGACCTTCTTTTGCCAGTCGTTGATTCCAAGTGCTTGTTGGTCTGTGTATATATATGTATTATCTCTCCACCGTCTTCTTTGTCTACCTCGAGGTCTACGGTCAATTATTTCCTGAGTGTAAGCGAGTTTTTTTTCCCTACTATCTTCCATTCTTTCTATATGCCCCAGCCATTGTAGTATTCTTGAAACATAACCTAAATGTTATATTTAAAAAAAAAAAAAAACTAATATTCTTTAAGCATAGTTCAAACACTCAATTTTCATTAACAATTCATAATCTTTAAGCACATTTTAAACATTCTATTTTAATTAACAACTAACATTCTTTAAACACAGTTTAAACACCTTGTTATAATTAACAACTCGCATTCTTTAAATACAATTTAGACACTCTATTTTAACTAATAAAGCATATTCATAACATCTAACATCTTGAATTGGGAATTACCGTCCCATGTTTAGTTTTCAAGGCGTAGACAATGTGAGGCTTCTGTATTGGGGGAGAATACATGAAAACTTCAACCTGGTTTTGTGCAGTGTTTGCTCCGAGCATCTCATGTGACAGTACACGCGTTTCATAATAAACAAAGAAGACCATGTCCTGTTTACTTTGAAGTTACGCCTATGACAGATTGTTAATTGGGCGTTATTTTGATTCAGTGATTGAACAGCGGGCGTGTTCTATTTCTGCCTGCGGCGTCGTGTTCATGTTTTTGTGTTGAGGTAATGTTCGTGTTGAGGTAGTTAGTGTTTGTGTTGAGACAGTGTTGTTGTTGAGACTGTTCGTGTTGCGATAGTGTCTGTGTTGAGACAGTGTCTGTGTTGAGACAGTGTTGGTGTTGAGACTGTGTTCGTGTGGGGGTGGTGTCTGTGTTGAGACAGTGTTTGTGTTGAGACAGTGTTGAGGTTGAGACTGTGTTCGTGTGGGGGTAGTGTCTGTGTTAAGACAGTGTTTGTGTTGAGGCAGTGTTCGTATTAAGACAGTGTTCGTGTTGAGACAGTGTGTTGAGGCAGTGTATGTGTTCAGATAGTGTTTGTGTTGAGGTAATGTTCGTGTTGAGGTAGCTTCTGTGTTGAGACAGTGTTTGTGTTGAGACAGTGTTTGTGTTGAGACAGTGTTCGTGTTGAGACTGTGTGTTGAGACAGTGTTCGTGTTGAGACAGTGTGTTGAGGCAGTGTTTGTGCTCAGACAGTGTTTGTGTTGAGACAGTGTATTGAGGCAGTGTTTGTGTTCAGACAGTGTTTGTGTTGAGGTAATGTTCATGTTGAGGTAGTGTCTGTGTTGAGACAGTGTTTGTGTTGAGACAGTGTTTGTGTTGAGGTTATGTTCGTGTTGAGGTAGTGTCTGTGTTGAGACAGTATATGTGTTGAGACAGTGTTTGTGTTGAGACAGTGTTTGCGCTGAGACAGTGTTCGTGTTAATGCTCGTGTTGAGGTAGTGTCTGTGTTGAGACAGTGTTTTTGTTGAGAAAGTGTTCGTGTTGAGACAGTATTTGTGTTGAGACAGTGTTTGTGTTGAGACAGTGTTTGTGTTGAGACAGTTTTTGCGTTGAGACAGTGTTCGTGTTAAGACAGTGTTCGTGATGAGACAGTGTGTTGAGGCAGTGTTTGTGTTGAGACAGTGTTTGTGTTGAGATAATGTCCGTGCTGTGTGAAAGATGTTTCTTGTAACTGTTGAATTCTAACGAATAAATAAAACCGAAAGATGCTGTAAGAGGGGGGGGGGGAGGAATAAAATAGAGAGTGTAAATGTTTCTCTTCTCCCTGTTAAGAGTTGCATGTTCTTTACAAGGCGACGCAGTCAACCCCAGCATCTTGTGACTTTGTGTACGTTCAGTAGTTTGCCAAGGCTTTCTGAACTACCAAGGCCTCATACCATTGTTAGAAATCAACACAATGTGGTCTGCGTCAAATTCTTCCGCAGCTGTATTTCGAACACGGTATGCGGGATTGCGAATCGCGTTCGCTAATCCTTCGCGACAGTCGCTTCTCTGCTCTCCAGTAGTTGTATCGGCGTGTGTCTGTGTGTATGTGTGCGTGCGTGCGTGTGTGTGTGTGTGTGTGTTGCTTGTGTGCTGGCGAAGGCTTTAGTCACAACGCCCATTTTGCCACTTATGATCATGTTCTAGTCAAGGCTTCCCGATTGTACTTTTTGTGTGTTGGTGATTCATTCATTGCATTCTCTCTATAGGGAGGTACGAGTAATAATGAGAGAGATCAAAGGATTGGCCAGGAATACGAGGTGGGGGTTATGTATTAACAATCTACGGTATGCAGATGACACAGTATTGAAAGCTGAAAACACGGGAGATTAACAAGAACTGTTAGGCATTGGAGTAATTGAGAGTTTTAAAAGGCCTCTTACGGGAATATAAACAAAGCGGAAACAACGGTTATATCAAAGACAAAGACAACGCCAGAGTATGATATACAATAGACGAGAAAATGCTTACCAGAGAAAATAAATTCAATTATCTGGGGGTAATTGTAACATCAAATGGAAGATATGTGACAGAGAGTAAGGATATAATCAGCATCAAGTGCCCTGCTGATTGGCGAGAGCGATCATGTTGCTCCACAAACTGCGATCTCCGACGGCATGGATCAATTCATTTGTTGACTCCCTTCAGTCCTATGACACAAGACGAGAATTGTTCTATCTTTCTTTCCACAAACCTTCCCGGTTGTCACAATATGTTCCATTTTGTATCTTCTCATGATGTGGCCGAAAATTGAAGACTGTCTCTGTGTGATGTTTGTGATAAGTTGGCTTTGCGACTGGAAACGCCGGCCACCTATTCCTCCATAAATTCAGGCCTACAACATGTCTTAGCCCTAGTACATCACAGACCATTGCGAGTTCCCGCTTCTGGACTATTTTGTTTTAACCATATGCACAATGCGCCTTGGGGTGCATAAAGAGATTCTTTATATATGCACAGGGACTTCATGGCTCTTATTCCCCTCTCCAAGCTCGAACACCAGCGGGATGTCTAGGAGCTATACCGGAACCTCATATCTGCGTGGACACGTACTAGGATGTAGCTAGATCCTGATCCAGCATAACATATTCAGGTCTAGATTTGGTGTGAGGTGTGCTGCGATCTTCCCTGCCGCTAGTTCCCACAACCCAGAGGAGAGATTTACGATTCGGGCGATGGAAGCGATTCCGCTCCTTGGCTTGCCTTACAGAAATAAACATCCTTGCAGCAATGCTTGCGAATATTTGGCGGGAGTAATCACTCTTTGACACGTGTATCCTGTTAGCACAATGATTCTCAAGCTTCTTTATCTGTGTTTCAATTTTTCGTCATCATCTTCTTCATTCATCATCATCATCACAGATTAGCTCTTCTTATTCATTGTATCATCGTCGTAGACTATTTTGTATCATAATCATCATCATTAACAATTCTTCTTCTTCTTCTTCTTCTTCTTCTTCTTCTTCTTCTTCTTCTTCTTCTTCTTCATCATCATATTATTAATAATCATGTGATCGAGTCAGCCACAATTCGATATTAACTGTTGTAGTTCCAAACAAAAAGTAGATTTGAACCAAAAACGGTACACAATCAAATGAACAAGTATTATCATGTATATTTCCGTTCACTGAACATTGAAATTGCGGAGGATACCTCGAAACAAAGCAAATAATGCGATGACCATAGCACGGCGATATATCGCCCTTCTGTCCAAAATGGAAGATCGCATTTCGCTATATATTATCCTTCGGCACTGAATCAGTTAATATGAAGGTGATTGTAGTCCAAAGCGGGGGAATGATGTGAGCTTCTTAGTCACATATTGTATTTTTATTCGGCCTCCGGTCCGTGCGGGCTGTGCTGAATCACCACATGGTTACACCCTAACGTGACTCTCTGTAGATGTGAAGTTTCAGGTCCAGCCTTGAACACCCTGCAGATTTCTAAACTTGGGAGGGAAAGGAAAGTTCTGTAACAGAGCCTCCATAGATATTTTACTTACGTACAGCGTCGGGAAAGAGTCTGTTTACCAACCTCACAATGACAGATGGAAACCTTTAACAGGGCTCTAACTCATGGCCAATGCATTGGACATAAGAGTTACAGTTCCCAGTCTATGAGAGGTTTCACATTCAAACAACTAACCAGCCTACCAAACAACAAACAACCTACCTACCAAACAACCTACCTACCTACCTACCTAACAGTCTACCTATCTACATACCTCCCTACCAGTCTACCTACATAATACCAAACTACCTGCCTACCTAACAACATACTTACATACCAACCAACCTACCTACCAACAAATCTACCTGCCAACCAACCTACCAAACAACCAACCTACCAAACAATCTACCAGTCAACCATTCTACCAACCAACCAACCTACCAAACAACCATTTTACCAAACAACCTACCAATCAACCTACCAATCAACCTACCAATCAATCAACCTACCTACCAAACAACCTGTGGGATAATGGCGAGGTAGCGGGTTAATTCTCTACACCGGTCAGTCGAACTCAAATGTTGACTTCTCGTTCGAAAAGCAATGGCAAATCACTTAACGTAAAATTACCTAGACAATCAACACGGTTTTGGGGTTGATTGCAACGAACCGCAAAGGACATGTCAAATTTTAATTATAGATAAACTAATTCATTCAGAAAATGATTTTATTATTAATTTTTAATGTGCGTCGTTGTTGAAAAACTATATGCTTATTAGTCTTGGGGACTTCCCGCCGCATTCGATGGAGTCTTGAGCAGCACCAATGTAGCGCGCTGCATGTTGTGAATCACCGGGTTAGAGGTTAGATTAAAACTCTTTTATTTCACGTGAAACTGGGAAAGTGGGGGAAGAGACGAGACGTTTTCAGATACACGAGATAGCACAACGGAAACTGGGACGTCAGAACTGAAATCTGGGGATATACTCTGAGGCTTAATATGTATAGAAGCTGGCAGACAGAAAAACAGGCAGACAGAAAAACAGGCAGACAGAAAAACAAAGAGTAATGGCACGACAGATAGATGGCTATATAGAGGGACCGACGGAAGGACGGATCGACCGACAGACACAGACAGACAGACAGACAGACAGACAGGTGGTTAGGTATGTAGGTAGGTGGTTAGATAGGTGGTTAGGTAGGTAGGTACCCTCTTTAGCTTCCCGTAGGTACATCAGTATTTGTCATCATTTGCCTGCCGCGACAATGGTCCTGGATCAATTCCCAACTCTGAGGTCCACCGCCTTCTTCTTTCACCTTTCGCCCGTTATCCCCCTTGGATCATTTGCCCTTGTCCAACTCACTCCAGGCTATTCTATCCTTAGCTTACTTCATGCAGTTCCGTCCACGTCCTGTTTTTTAAGTTTCATATCCTTTACGGGACGTTGCAATCAACACCAGCATTTTACTGCCGTTTGTTGCTGTCTTGACAAGTTTTACGTTCAGTAGTTTGCCATTACTTTCTGAACGGCCGGCTCCCGTACCAACACGTTAAAACCAGCGAGACACGGTCTGCTGCCAAATGGGTCACCGCTGTGTTTCGAACGCGGGTAAACGACATTACGAATCGCGTCCGCAACGCCATCGCCACGGAGACGACGTCCTTACCATATTGCTAATTTCTGTTTCTTCTTCTATTCTCCATGTGAAGCCTTCCGCTGTTTCGTTTGCCCTGTAGATTTCAGACACACGCCCTTCTGGTTATACTATTTTTCGTAAACTTTGCACCAGACAATTTTCAGAATTTTCTGCGAAGTTTCTGGATTATAAAAAAAGTTACAAGTAGGGAAACTGGTCAGCCCACCTTGTTATGGCGTGAACTAGGATGTATGAAGACCTCACAACTCACACCCGAAAGTCCGCTTGTCCTGAGACAACCCTTTTTACCTTTCACACATTCTCTCACCGTGTGGCTAGCTGACAGACTTACCTTCTCTAACATTGACTATATGTTCGTGTTTAAGGCTGGAGAGGATCTGAATTTCCCTCCGTATTCGTGCCTGATCTGTTTCATCTTGGATTTTCGTCTTTTTGATATACTTAAGTGCCACCTGGTAGGATGAAAGAATGGCAAAAATCCTGAAATTTAGTCAACATAAAAGTGGTATAACATTATATTACTTGAATAATATATAGACATATTGATTGTTTGATGTACTGACTGGTTGGTTGATTTATTGATCTGCAGACTTATTGACTTATTTATTGAATGCCAGTTCCGTAGGTCGTAATCCCGTCTACCAGCGTTCGAAACACGGCTATGGGCGCCCTGGCAGCAGACCGCCTTACGTTGTTTTTTATGAAATGGTATGTGTGCCGGTCGTTTAGAAAGCAATGGTAGACTGCTAAACGTAAGCTTGGCCAGGAATCCTGAACAGCAAAAAAAAAAAAAAAATGCTGAGGTTGACTGCTACGCATGTAAAGGATATGCAACAACTTTTTTTTTATTGGATGATTTCGTTAATTGGTTTGTTGATTAATCGATGTACTTACATAAGACATAGCTTATTGAACGATCGACGCTCATACCATAGTTAAAAAGCAACACAATACCTGCTTCAAAATGGACCGCAGCTGATTTCGAAGGCGATATACATGATGGCGAATCGCTACCCTCTTTGCCACAGAAGCCGGTAGAGAAAGGCAGCGAGAGAAAATTCTTGAGTTTTCTCTCATGGCAAGAAATGGAGTCAACACACGTACTCATGCACGCCGCTGGAGATCGCAACATGTGAAGAAGCATGATCACCCACGCCTGTTGGCAAGGCACTAGATGGTGATGAATGATTACATTCCAGACACATTCCAACAAGGTGACTCCACTCGAACAATGCGAAAACTAAAATACTACAGAAAATGTAATTTCCCGGCGCACCTAAAACTACACCTTTTATCACGTCTAATTACCTCCCAGCTAAGAGAAAACTGCGGCCTGAGTTAGGAAAGCAAATTTAGAAAGCAGGAAGAGTGGGAGATTTGAACTGAAGATACTTCACAGCCAGGGAGGCGACGAGCTGGGCGGTCTATGTGTCGGCGGTCATAGACCAGGAGCAATCAGAGACAAAGTTTGACAGCGTAATTGGACATGGAGTGAGCCAGGGCTTTGATGTTTGGGATCCTGTGGTTTCATGTTTATGAGCAGCGTACCAGTGGGGCTTTCTTTCATTTATCGCCTGTCATTCGTCGCTATCTGGGCAGGATTCTGTAAAATGACCTTTCTCGGGTGGAAATAACTTTGGAAAAGTGACAATTACATCTTCAGAAACAGTGAAAATGACTCGTGACACTTCATGATCTACTGAATGTCGCCCACCTTAGTCAACAATGGCATATCATGTGATAGGTAATACAATAATTGTTACTTGCGAGAGGCGAAGAATTCTTTCATTATTAATGCAATTCCTTCTCCCTTCACAGCATCAGTTGGAGAATGCGAGCCATATTCAAGCAGCAAAAAAGTTAGTTGTATATCATTTTGTTTTGCAGGACGATGCAAACAACCCTGGGATTCATTTGCTGTTTCTGATATAGCAAACAATTCTTATGTTCAGTAGTTTGCCATTGATTTCTGAACGACCGTCTCCTCATTACATTGAAATGAACGCAAAGTGGTCTGCTTTCAAATCGTCTGCATCTGATTTGGAACCCTCTACTCGGTGTGTCGGGGGTCTGTGGCTCTGTGTCGCTAACTCCTAACTCACAGGCGCCGACAAGAGTAGAAAAGGTCAAGCAAGGTCAAGCTTGATTTCAGACAGGACGAGAGTTCTGACATGTTTTATAGAACCTGTTTTACCGTATGCCAGTGAGTCGTGGAATGTGAACCAACAAATTAAGAGGAGATGTGTTCCTGAGACGAATGTTTCGAAAAGTTTGGACTGTCAGAGTAACTAACGACTATTTTCAGGAAGAGGCTAATGAAAGTAGTGTCGTATTTCATGGAAAAGAAGCAAAACAAATACAGAGGTTCTAGAAATAATGGGAATGAAAAGAAAGTTGGAAACAAAAAAAGAGGCAAGTGACATATTTCGGCCATGTTAAAAGACACAACACTCTTATAAAAACCATACTGGAGGGTAAGATTAAAGGGAAGCGAGCAAGGGGTAGACAAAGATGCATGTGGTAGATAACATCAAGAGATGGACGAACAACAATCTGGCAAAATGTACAGTTAAGGCGAATGACAGACATTGTTGGAGATCCATTGTAGCCAACCTTCATTGTGGAGACGGCACCCGATTCTTTGAATGAAAATAGAACATTATACAAACCTAAGATGAAGACATTAAGACTGGCATGGACTACGACTAGGTAGTCAATGTTTTCTGTGTTAGTCTTGTAATGAGAAGAGAGGCGTTGGAGAACATCGGTTCTATATTTGATGTGAAGGCCATCTTTTTCTCTTGCCATACCAAGGAACAATATATTGGCATCATCATCATCATCATCATCATCATCATCATCATCATCATCATCATCATCATCATCATCATCATCATCATCCATTTTAGCAGTCAAGCGCTGTTGGGAGTTGGTGTTCTGGAAGGCACTGGATAATTTCATTCCGTGTGATTGTATAAGGTCTTTGACGTCGTCAATTCATTTTCTTCTCAGGCGTCGTCTTGCTCTCGTATCAGATCTTCTTTGATGTGGTGCCAGTGCTGGCAATTTATGGGTTTGCATTCTAACAAGATGGCCAAACCATTTGATCTTCTGTCTTTCAATAAATGTGTCACAAGGTATTGATCCCACTGTCTGTCTGATAACAGCATTTCTTACTCGGTCTCGGATAGATAAGTTGGCAGCTCTTCTCAAGCACCTCATCTTGGCAGGTGTCGATATTACGTAATATATTGCTACCTTAGCTATTACCTCCCATTGACAACAATCCCTTTCAAATTAATGTCCGACATTTGGCTGATTTGGTCACAGAATTATTAATCTGAGGCTTGGATAGGCCCTAATTATAACTTCTCTTCTGATGTTGAACGGGGTAGTTAGTTAATTGCATATCCTTTACAGGACGTCCAGAATTTTTTTTTAGCTGTTTATGATTTCTTCGTAAGTTTACGTTCAGTAGTTTGCCGTTGCTTTCTGAACGATCGACACGCATACCATTATATGAAAACCGACACAAGGTGGTCTGCTGTCAAATCACCTGCAGCTGTGTTTCGAACGCGGTTTGCGGGATTATGAATTGCGTTCGTAACCCCTTCCCCACAGAGCAGGCACGCGGTAGAGGGAATGGAAAAATGATATGACAAATACTGACATGACATATACTGACATGACATATACTGACATGACATATACTGACATGACATACACTGACATGACATATACTGACATGACATATACTGACATGGCATATACTGACATGACATATACTGACATGGCATATACTGACATGACATATACTGACATGGCATATACTGACATGACATATACTGACATGGCATTTACTGACATGGCATTTACTGACATGACATATACTGACATGACATATACTGACATGGCATATACTGACATGGCATACACTGACATGACATGTACTGACATGACATACACTGACATGACATATACTGACATGACATAATGACATATACTGACATGGCATATACTGACATGACATATACTGACATGACATATACTGGCATGACATATACTGACATGACATATACTGACAACAGACGGAACCTCAACTGGACAAGATCATTTCTGTCCCAGTTACACACATCTGTGTCATCTATAAAATGGAAACTCTTAACTACTGGAAGGCCCCGGTTAACGTCGGGGTTACGTTCTTGGGAAACGCGACTTTAAGTGAAACGTCTTATAGCGAAACACTATACAGGTGTATACACAGGTGATGACGTTTTGGCGGAACGTAGTGACGTAAAGTGAAGTTATGTCACATTGTGACAACGACGTTATAGTGAAACGACGTAAACCAAAGCTACGGATAGCGGGGCCTTCCAGTATGTTAAATAACTTTTTTGTTTATGGAAATAACTTCCGTCCATTAACATTTCTTATTCAAAGAAACGAATAAATTTGTGGAGCACAATTTCACATTTATTTTAGATTTCATCGTATTGGAATTGAAGTTTGTGGTAAATTGATTGCAGCTTATGTCACTGAAGTCACAAACCACAGCAAGAATTCACGGAAGTCTTACTGAGCTATATTCGTGTGTTTCATGTGTAACGCTCTGTGATGTGATGTAATACGAAATGCAACCCCTATAATGTTGATAAAATAAATGAGGCCATAGAAGAGTTTAAAGCACAAATACCCATTTTTAATGTTAAAAATAAAATGTATTTAAGTATTTGGGTAGTTTAATAACAGCAGATCAAAGATTTATTGAGGAAATTTACTGTAAAATGGCACAGGCAAAGGCAGCATTTAACAAGATGAAGAATACTTCAAGCGATTTATTCTGTCAATGAAGGTGAGGAAAAGAATTCTTAAGAGTTACATTGAGCCATTCTTGATGCGCGGAAACGAATCATGGACAATTAGCAAAAATATGAGGAGTTATATGGAAGCTGCGAAGGTGTAGTTTTATCCAAGAATGTTGAGAACATCGTTGACGGATCAAAAGGACACTGAATATATCTTGAAATAAGTTAACCCATAAGGAGAACTGGTTACTGGCATCAGAAGAGGACAGTTCACATTCTTTGAGCAAGTTATGGGAAGAGGAAAGCTGAAGTATGTTGTCACAATGGGAATCCAGGAGGATAAAAGAGACAAAGGGAGATCAAGAGAGAAGAAGATGCTGGGCAGTCTGACATCATGGCACGGAGGAACGTCGGTATCAGAAATTATTGAAAGCACGAGAAACAGAAGGCTGTGTACAGGCGTGATTAACAGCGCAACACGACATGGACTAAGAGAAAAGGAATGTTTAAAACAAAGAAGAATTCATTTGAAGTAGAAGAAACAAGTAAATTTCAACAATTCTGAAACAATAGGATAACAAAACACTAAGATCTCGAGGTTTCTCGCTCTCGCGCGCGAGTACTTGCACCGGACAAGAGGCTTAACATGTTTCACAGAAACATGGCTGCCATTTTGATGCAAAGAAACAGACAAACAGTGCTGGGGTGAGACGTGATACAAAAAGACAAACAGTAGGACATGCGGCGAGCAATCCACGCCACGCGAGATAATTCTCTATGAGGTCAGGACGCGGTCAGTTAGTGACAATACGGATCCTCTACTGCAGACTGTATAACTGAAATACGTGGACATTTCGCTGAAGAACATGAAGCAGACGTGGACGAGATGTTTCACGCGCTTAGAAAGAGTGTATTTTTAATGACTGTGCAGTGTTAGAAAATATTGCCGGTCCAAGTTTTGTATTTACTCTATTTACAGTTCATGCAACATAACAGGTAAATACAAAACTTGGACAGGCAATATTTTCAAACACTTCACAGTCATTAAAAATACACCCTGTACACCCCTTGAAGCTGAAGCGGGCTAGTGGCTTTACCTATTACAACGGTTGGTTGGATTTAAACGTTGACTTCTCGTTCAGAAAGCCTTGGCAAACTACTGACCTGCAAAGGACATGGGACATTCCAAACAAAAATAAGAACCAACGATGTTACGAACATGAATACTGTCACTACATATGATGTTTAACGGCATGACAACACATTGTTACTTGTGCCCCTAATAACTATTTTACAAATTAATTGTCCATTCTTTCTGAAGTGCGTACAGAGTACATCTTCTATATGTTTCTTTGCGCTCCCTGCGTGGCCTGCTGTCCACGGTGCCTAGAAAATGTAACATTTGCAATTTCACACTCTACTTATGGTCACTCCGTGGCGAAGAGGTTACAGATGCAGTTCGTAATCCCGAAAACTGTGCCTAGAAAATGTAACATTTGCAATTTCACACTCTACTTATGGTCACTCCGTGGCGAAGAGGTTACAGATGCAGTTCGTAATCCCGCATATCCGCGTTCGAAACACAGTTGCTGGAGATTTGGCAGCAGACCGCCCTGCGTTGGTTTTTTACGAAGTGATATGGGTACAGAAAGCAATGGCAAATTGCGGAACGTAAACTTGCCAAGAGATCACAACAGCAAAACATGCTGGTGTTGACTGCGACGTCCTGTAAAGGACATGCACTTAACTTAACTTCTTGGTCAACTACGAGGTATTTATCCCACTGTCTGAAAAGAGCGAGTAAGAAATGATGTTATCAGACAGACAGTGGGATCAACACCTTGTGCCACATTTATTGAAATACAGAAGATTGGTAAAGATTTTCCTTTCATCAGGTTTTTACACTATGATGGTATCTCTGAAACATTTCAGTAAAAAAGTAAAGTGAATGACACCCTTTTGCACACCTGATGGCGCGTAGTGGATATATGGTGCGACACCCATATTTGTACAGACAAAACGGCACTCGAGGGATGATGTGATTAGTGCCACGCCGGCCACCTTCACTTGACAGGACATTTCCTGGTACTCATATTAAGCACAAATCAATTTTAAAACTCCGCGTTGATGGGGATTCGAACCCATTACCACGGGGCGGGTAGGCTAACGTCTAGCCACGAGGCTGCCGCAGCTCTCTTGAACACTTAAAACCGGGAAGGTTAACCCGGTCAACAAATGCCCGCAGAAGTCGGATGTGTTTGCCTAACGGTGCAATAACGCAGCTCTGCTGTAAACAGGCACAACGCAGTCACGTCTGAAAAAAAAGAAACTCCGGATGAACGCAGAAGAAGAAGAAGAACACTTAAAAAGGAACACATGTGAGTTGAGCTAAGAACTGCATCACTGCACTCAGGATATTCCCACAAGCACCTCGTCCCCTCGTTCAACAGCCAACCAAGAGTCATACTGCTAATTGTTCCCACGCTATCTGATTGAAATTCTTCTGGTCTTCCCTCTCAGTTTTGAGATTCGTCCAGAACCCCTGCCGATCCCCCGCCATATCCCTCTCCACACACGGGTTCTCAAGTCTTAAACCGCTTTCTCCACCTGGTCCCACAGGCGCCCGACCACCTCTTTCTTCTACTCCAAAACCGTCTGTTCTATGAGTGCAAATGAATACCTGCGAATTCGTATCTCAGTGAGTAATTGTAAGGGCTACTTTTATTCTGTTTCTGGATGTAACGATAAAAACGAACTCACGCTGTGCATGCTAATCAACTCATCTCCCAGAACAAATCACAGCTGCCAAGATCTACAAACCAGCACTAAGACACTTGTGCTTGTTTTTGCCAGAAAACTGGTGGCCAGGTCGTGTCGAACTACACAGCGCTCGGCGAGTGCGGTATGTTGAGTGGCTGTGAGAACTGTTATGGAAGATTTATGATTTCTCCCACTGTACTTTGGTGCCTAAGGTAGGGCTGACTTGTATCGAACTGATGCCATAAAAAAGTATAACAAGGAAAATCACACACGGTACTTCGAGGTCAGCGTGGCAGAATGGATTTGAACTCTCGCTCTTAAAATTCCTGCTCGCTGATGTTGAGGTAGCGGGTTCAACCCCTACAGAGGTCAGTTGCACTAAAATGATGACTTCTTGTCATTGACTTGGGGACGTAAATTACAAGTACCTCTGGAGTCGGAGTGGGTTTGTCTGATGGCGAGGGTCACTGATAACAGGGAAAGCTAATCCACACACACAAATCAGTTTAGTGCACTAGAATTGGTAGCATGTGTATGGACTGTGCTTGAGTTCAAAGCAAATGTTCGGAGGGAAAATGGTACTAATGTCAGGGTTAGAAACATAATGGACAAAAGAAAGAGCTACTAATAAACCACAAACTCACTAATCGGTGCCTGCAGAGGATTTAAAAAAAAAATGTTGCATATCCCATACAGGACGTTGCAGTCAACACCAGCATTTTTCAGCTGCTGTTGATGTACTAGGCAAGTTTTTACGTTCAGTAGTTTGCCATTGCTTTCTGAATGACCGGCTCCCATACCAACACTTTATAACACAACGCAACACGGTCTGCCTGCACAGGATAGTTGGAATAAAATGGACAGATTCATCAATGCAGAGCTCATGGAGAAAACTAAACAAATTCCAGGGAACCAAGAGGAGAACAAAAGATGCACTAGTTGGGACACACGATGAGAGAACCTGAGGACAATATAACTAAACACTTTCTTTTTTTAATTTTTTTATTTGCACATCCTTTACAGGACATCGCTGTCAACACCAGCATCTTTCAGCTGTATGTTGATTTCTTGGCAAGATTACGCTCAGTAGTTTGCCATTGCTTTCTGAGCGGCCGGCCCACATACCCCGTAAGTTACCGACGAGATTCGAACCACTGCTGATTCTCACCGTCATCAAGTTACCTACGAGAGTATTCGAGATTACGGAGAAAAGTCGCTAACCTCTAAGCCAGGAAGCCGGCCTGCACAGGATAGTTGGAATAAAATGGACAGATTCATCAATGCAGAGCTCATGGAGAAAACTAAACAAATTCCAGTGAACCAAGAGGGGAACAACAGATGCACTAGTTGGGATACAGGATGAGAAAACCTGAGGACAATATAACTACACACTTTCTTGTCTGGAACACACAAGGAAAACGAAACAGTGAGAGACCTAAAACGCATAGAAAAGAGAATTACAGACAGAGATGAATAATAGTGGGAGAACATGGAGGGAGCTACAGGTGATAGCAACAGATAAAACGTCCTGTCATGGGTTGGTTGATGAACTATGCCCCAATGGAGGACAAAGGACAGCAGAAGAAAAGAGGACACACACGTTCACAAAGTCCCGTGGCAGGGATGCGCTGTGGGTTTGTGATGCATTAGGACCATTACAGTTTCAGCCCTCAGTGCACAGAAGCGGGCGCTGCGGTTAAACAGGGTTACGAGGGCAATTTGCAAGCCTGCATACCGTGTTCGAATCACAGCTGCTGGCGATTTGGAAGTAAACAGCTTTGCGTTGGTTATGATAAAATGGTATGGGTACTGGTCGATCAGAAATGAATGGCAAACTACTGAACATAAGCTAGCTAAGAGATTACAAACAGCCAAAAATGCTGGGGTTGATTGCGACGCCCTGTATAGGATATACAACTAACTAAAAGTACATAGAGGAATATGTGGCTAGTCTTCCCTCGTAACGAAAGATACCGAGCTATATGGGATAAAACCGGTGCAATGAAGCCGATCCTCTTACATATTAAACCTGTTTAAAACAATCGTTCAAAAGCAGTCGCGTCAAAAGCGGTCGCGGTGGCTGAATGGTTAGGTGATACGCTGGTAATGTCTTGAGCTCAGAGAGACCAGGCTTCGACACCCCAGCTTGTCGTCCGCTAAGAGATGGAATGATTGGCCTCTTATTTATCCACGCATTCAGACCTACGAAATGTCATTGTCCTAACACTTCACAGACTCATAAGCGGTTCTTGTTCCTGAACTTGTCTGTTTGCTTGTATAATCTTTCAGGTTTTCTCAAGCAATGTCATTTTATTATTACTGTTTTGAAGGTCATTTTTAATATCAAGATTTTACGTAAAGGACTATCAAAAACATCGTTACACCTGGCGATCTATTACACCTGATCTTCAAACCCACAACCTTCTATCCCCCTAACTGGTACGGTGAAACATTTGGTGTAAACCCTGAGATATTCGACACTGTAACCCATTTCAAACAACTTGGGAACGGTGATTTACTACTTCCTGATACAAGGCCTATTTATTCCAGCCTCGGAGCAAAGTATTCTAAGCAAAACAGATACTTCACTATCAACTACAATATGGCATTTTCCCGTCACTAAACATTTGCTAAACAAATACTTCAACGATGTGTGCGTACGCGCACGTTTGTATGTGTGTGTGTGTGTGTGTGTATGTGTGTGTGTGTGTGTGTGTGTGTGCGCGCGCGCACGCGCGATCGTGTGTTCGTGTTTAGAAAAAAATGTCCGATGGTTGTTTTGTTTTTTGTATTTGCTTATTTGAGTCCTTCTAGCAACTGTAATGTGCATCTTGTGCAGCGGATATTCTTAATTTTGTATACTGTTATATTCCGCATTGTATGGGCTATATATTTCTGCCTTTATACATTCAACTTTCCACTAAATGCCGTAGCTACTATATAGAAGGCTGTGAGTTGTAACTCTTAAGTCTATTGCATTGTCGGTTCGGTGGTTTGAGTGCCAGAATGGACCAGCGTGTATTGGAACGGGGTTGGAGCACTTGCCTTTCTCCCGACCTGTACCAAGGTAGCATCTCCGCGGGAATTGTGTTGCTGAGCTCTGCTTCCCTTCTCCGAGAAACCAGCGGGGGGTGTGCAAGACAGGTACTGTAATATCACATCTGGGAAGAGGGTGGCGTTGAGCTGAGTCAAGAACCGACATCACTGCACTCGGGGCATTCCCATAAGTGCTCAGTCCTCATCCTCAACAGCCAGCGTTGAGTGCCAATACTCATGGTGCCTGTTACAATCGGATTATATGTCCGTCTTGCTTTACCTCTGAGTGACGACTGTCCACCAGATCTTCTGACCACACAATGCTGCTGCAATCTCTCTAGACCACGATAGCCCATCTGTTATTCTGCATATACACACACACACACACACACACACACACACACACACACACACACACACACACACACACATGACTCGCACTTTGCCGTCTTCAACAATATATAATTTGTAAAAGGTATTTATACCCCTCCATAGCACAATGCCTGGACTGAATTTATATATACTGTATCTATATATTGCCCTTGCAGCATAAGCCTTCTCTCGGCCTTCCTAGTTTACTCCAGAGGAAAGGTAACACTAATACGCATATATATATATATATATATGTGTGTGTGTGTGTGTGTGTGCGTGTGTGTGTGTGTGTGTGTGTAAATTAAAACATGATGAGCTGATTAAAATGTTGGAAGATATCAACATTGATGGGAAAGATTTAAGAATAATAAAGAATATTTACTGGAACCAAGTAGCAGCAATTAAAATGGGAAATAAAGAAGGTAGTTACGAACAGATAAGTCTAGGAGTATGACAGGGTGTGTCTTGTCACCAGATCTCTTCTCCCCATATAGCGAAGTAATAATGAGAGAGATCAAAGAGATGCCAGGAATACTAGTTGGAGGTTATAATATAAATAATATATGCTATGCAGATGACACAGTATTGGTGGCGGATAATTCAACAGACTGACAACAATTGTTGGACACTGTAGTAACAGGGAGTGCAAGGAAAGGACTCTCCTTGAATATCAAGACAACAGTTACAATGGTGATATCAAAGAAAATGGTGACACCAAAATGTGAAATAGAAATAGAAGGGAAAATGCTTAACCAAGAGGATAATTTTAGATATCTAGGGGCATTTATAACATCAGATGGAAGATGTAGAACAGAGATTAGGAGCAGAATATGGCAAGCAAAGGCTGTATTTCAGAAAATGAAGAATATCTTATGCAATATGTCACTATCACTGAATGTAAGAAAGAGAGTGCTGAAATGCTATGTAGAACCAGTTTTGTTGTATGGCAGTGAATCTTGGAATGCAAATGAACAAATTAAGAAGAAATTTGAAGCAACAGAGATGTGGTTCCTGAGACGAATGTTGTGAATTACTTGGATTGCCAGAGTAACTAACAACGATTGCCTGAAACAGGCTAATGAAACTAGAACACTATATATAACAATAAGAAAAAGACAAACATCTTTCTTCGGTCACGTGATGAGAAGAGAGGCATTGGGGAACATCGTGACAACTGGAAAGATTGAGGGGAAGAGAGGCAGAGGCAGACCAAGTGAAATGATGCTGGACGGATTGAGACGGTGGCATGGAGGAATATCAGCAGCAGAGTTGATCCAGAAAACGAAAGACCGAGATCTGTGGGGAGCCATGAACTCCTACGCCAGCGGGCACGACACTTGATTATATATATATATATATATGCCATTTATAACTCGGAAGTGTTGAATACTTTATTATCTATTAAAACAAAACAAATATATTTTAGAACAAATCGGAAAGCTGTATTTCTGTTGAATCTTCCCAGAGGGAAAACTTAACTTCTTTCTCGATCCTTCCATTGCTCCACCGAGAACTGACGGAGAATTGGTTGGTGTAAACTCTTGCCTTAACCCAGACGAAATAACTATCAACTGTCTAACGAACATCTCAAACTTTCAAACGACAGATGTAAGCCTCTTCATGCTTTTTCAAAGTCTTAACCTAAGGGTCTCTGCTCCAGACGCAACAAATAGGGAAACAACAGCTGTAGGATACCAACGACAGCCACTCAATGTTAAGTGCCGTAGAGTACAAAGACACGAATAGAATTATCATGCAGTTAGCCGAGTGCATTTGCATTATCGAATAATCTGATCTGAGGTGAGCCAAATAACATTCACAAAATCAAACCGTATGGTCGTGTCGATTCTGTCTGCACCTGAATATGGGCTGCGTCCAAGAATGGGTTCATCAAAGGAAAGATCTTCCAAGTAACGGTTTAGCCAAGTACGGTTTGTCCAAGTACGGGTTGTACAAGTACAGTTGTTTCAAGTACGGTTTGTCCAAGTACGGGTTGTCCAAGTACGGGTTGTACAAGTACAGTTG
>OY992887.1:90739439-90741939 GCA_963921405.1 Cepaea hortensis
TCTATCGCCCTCTCTCCGTCTCCCTCCCTCTCTCTGCCTCTCTCTCTCCCTCTCTTGGTCTCTCTTCCTCTTTGTCTCTCTCTCTTTCTCTCTCGGTCTCTCTCCTTCTCTATCTCTTTGTAACTCTCCCTCTCCCTGTGTCTGTCTGTCTATCTGTCTGTCTGTCTCTCTGGACACTATGCGCCAATAGCCGACTAGCTATACCCACGACCATCTTGTCATAGACCAATCAGAACTCGGTGGGTGATGTGGTCTATGTCACACCGGCCGCCTTTCCTTCCCAAGACACCCCCTTGTACCCAGTTATAAACTGGGTCGAGCCGGGAGCTCAGGGCCATATTAAAGATTCCAATCCTCCCCCATGCGGATGGACCCCTTGTCCCCAGGGCCTGCAGACGAACGTCTAACAACAGAGTTGAGTTGAGTTGAGCTTAGAACCGACATCACTGCACTCAGGACATTCCCAAATGCGCTCCTTCCCCTCGTTCAACAGCCAGTGAAGAGTCACACTACTAATCGTTCCCACCGCTATATGAATGAAAGTTCTCCTGGTCTTCCATCTCTTCCATTTTTGAAATTCTACCAAAACCCCTGCCAATCCTCCGCAATCTCATCCTTTCCACATACGGGGTCCCATTCTGTTCCTCCACCTTCTCCATCTGGTTCCACAGGCGCACGACCACCTCTCCCTTTGTCCATAGGTAATCGACCACCAAGAGGTGCATTTCCTGCCAGCCTATCAGGCTGTTCATTCCCCCCCTCTCCCTGCACTCCCGCATTGCCAGGGCAAAAACATCCACACAATTCTAACAATCTGGGACCTCTGAAGCGAGGTGAGCCATTCCACACGAAACATTCCTTTCTCCACTTTACTAACCATACGCCTAACCACAACGCTACGGTGGATTCCATTTATCGTTGTAGACGCTTTAACGTATCTAGACAACCCATCAGAACTTAGATGGCGATTATCTCAGAGGCACCATATATCACACCCTTTCAACCACGCCGACGATTTTGCACTGACTGCATGCCTAAGACACCCCATTTTGAAACTTGTCAAAGCTGACAGTGACATTTAGGCACGCACTGGTCAGCGTAGGTTAAATGAATGTCGGATAGCCATCTCGCGAGGGAAGTGACCATTAACAGATAACCATGATTGTCATGATTATAGTAAAGATTGTGATGACCAACATTCCTATACAGAGCATTGATGGTGTTGTGTGCTCATCTGAAGATCATTTAAAGAAATGAGAAACTTAGAATTTTATAAAAACATGAAAGAGGCGTTGGCAACTGAGTCTCTAATGGACATATAGTGATTAAAATGACCGCCTCTATCACAAATCCCATACAGAAGTTAGTTGTCATACACTTTTCGAACTTCTCGGTTTCTGAATCTACCTGAGGAGATGGGTCCACAGACAGGCAGGTAGGCAGACAGAGAGATAGACAAACACAGACAAACTGTAGTAGTAACACCAGAAGCAGAAAAACATCGCATGCAGTAGTAATAGTAGTAGCAGCAGTATACGTAGTAGTAGTCATCGTAGTAGTAGTGATGGTGGTAATGGTTGTAGTAGTGGTAGTGGTGATAGTAGTAATAGTAGTGGTGGTGGCGGTGGCAGCGGTAGTAGTTGTAGTTGTGTTGGTAGTTGTAGTGATATGGTGGTGCTGGTGGTTGAAGTAGTGGTGGTGGTGGTGACAGTAGTAATAGTATACCTCTTCATACCAGTCATTCATCCAACAGACAGACAGACGGGCAGACAGACGGACGGACGGACTGGCGGGCGGGCGAGAGGACGGACAGGCAGACAGACGGACGGACGGGCTGGCGGGCGGGCGAGAGGACGGACAGGCAGACAGACGGGCGGACGGGCTGGCGGGCGGGCGAGAGGACGGACAGGCAGACAGACGGACGGACGGGCTGGCGGGCGGGCGAGAGGACGGACAGGCAGACAGACGGACGGACGGGCTGGCGGGCGGGCGAGCGGACGGACAGGCAGACAGACGGACGGACGGGCTGGCGGGCGGGCGAGAGGACGGACAGGCAGACAGACGGACGGACGGGCTGGCGGGCGGGCGAGAGGACGGACAGGCAGACAGACGGACGGACGGGCTGGCGGGCGGGCGAGCGGACGGACAGGCAGACAGACGGACGGACGGGCTGGCGGGCGGGCGAGAGGACGGACAGGCAGACAGACGGACGGACGGGCTGGCGGGCGGGCGAGAGGACGGACAGGCAGACAGACGGACGGACGGGCTGGCGGGCGGGCGAGAGGACGGACAGGCAGACAGACGGACGGACGGGCTGGCGGGCGGGCGAGAGGACGGACAGGCAGACAGACGGACGGACGGGCTGGCGGGCGGGCGAGCGGACGGACAGGCAGACAGACGGACGGACGGGCTGGCGGGCGGGCGAGAGGGCGGACAGGCAGACAGACGGACGGACGGGCTGGCGGGCGGGCGAGCGGACGGACAGGCAGACAGACGGACG
>OY992887.1:90746939-90776939 GCA_963921405.1 Cepaea hortensis
CACGCACACTCACACACACACACACACACACACACACATATATATATATATATATATATATATATATATATATATATATATATATATATATAATACACACACGTACTCGGTAATAGTAATAGCTTTAGGGAATATGTCTGTCTAAAAATAACCCATTACCGTCAACAAGCTTTGACGGATTTCCTTCAGTCTAAAGTTAGACAACTCCCCCTGGTAATGACACAACTATTACTGTCGCTGACGCAAGATCTTATCTGCACATATACTCTGTTCGCGGGCTTCCTGACCTTGAGGTTGGCAACTTTTCTCCGTAATCTCGTATACTCTCGTAAGTAACGTGACGACGGTGAGAATCAGCAGTGGTTCGAATCGCGTCGGTAACTTAATGTGAGCCGGTCGCTCAGAAAGCAATGGCAAACTACTGAGCGTAATCTTGCCAAGAAATCAACAATCAGCTGAAAAATGCTGATGTTAACAGCGATGTCCTGTAAAGGATATGCAAACATTAAAATCATTAAAGAAAGATACTCTGTTCAGTTGGAGAATAAGAAAGAGAGAGGGGGTGAAGGGGGTGGGAGCTGAATGTCTTAGAGGTATAACGTCCGCCTCTGGCGCGACAGAGAACGGGTAGGATTCACACGGTGGGCGTATGCAGAAACTAAGATAAGGATGATATTTATAAGATAAGGATGATATTCACACAGTAGGATAAGAATGGTATTTATAAGATAAGTATGCTATTCACACAGTAGGATAAGGATACTATTCACAATGTAGGATAAAGAAGGTATTTACAATATAAAGATGATATTCACAATGTATGATAAAGAAGGTATTTATAAGATAAGGATGATATTCACACAGTAAGATAATGATGCTATTCCCACAGTAGGATAAGGATTGTATTTATAAGATAAGGATGCAATTCACACAGTAGGATAAGGATGGTATTTATAAGATAAGGATGATATTCACACACTAGGATAAGGATGGCCTTTACAAGATAAGGATGCCATTTACACTATAAGATATGGATGATATTTATATGAATAGTGTGTACACAGCAAGATACGAATTGCATGCACGAAATATCATACCATTAGTATGTACAAAATACGAGAAAAATAATATTTACAAAGTAAGATAAGGCTGGCTTTAAACCCCTCATCACCCCTTTTTGTTTTAAAAAGTGTTAAAAAATTTAGAGAAAGATGTTATTTACAAAATAAGATAAGGATGCTATTTATCATCATCATCAAGTGCCCTGCCAGCTGGCATAGGCGTTCATGGCTCTCCACAGATCTCGGTCTTTGGTGTTCTGGATCAACTCTGCTGCTGATACTCCTCTATGCCACCGTCTCAATCCACCCAGCATCATTTCTCTTGGTCTGACTCTGCCTCTCTTCCCCTCGATCTTTCCAGTTGTCGCTATGTTCTCCAATGCCCCTCTTCTCATCACATGACCGAAGAAAGCTGTTTGTCTCTTTCTTATTGTTGTATATAATGTTCTAGTTTCATTAACCTCTTTCAGGCAATCGGTGTTAGTTACTCTGGCAGTCTAAGGATTTATACAGTAGGGTGATGATGGTATTTGTATTTATAAGGATGGTACTAACACGTTAAGATAATAATGGCAGTTACAAAATATGTTAATCTTAGTATTTACAAAAAGATACAATAAGGATGACATTAACTCTCCCCCCCCCCCCCCCCCCCTCTCGGTATCTACGAAATAAGACAAGGATGGTATTTCACCCCACCTCCCACCCCTAAGTATTTACAAGATAAGAGAAAGATGTTATTTACAACATAAGATAAGGATGGTATTATTTCAACATCCCCTCCCCCACCCCCACGCACACATCCGTTTTCCAAACTGTCTGTCGAACTTTTAAGCCTTGCAGATAAGGTCGAGAAGCCAGCAGGATCCGAGTGCCCATTCAGCTCTCGGATCATCATAATTGCACCTAGACACGTCCATGGATGCTGCCATCCCCTCTGTACTCAATCCAACACACAGCATAGATTGCCCTGGTCACGCACGCGCTGTTTTATATTTATTAATGTTTTATTACTTTGTAGTACGTTGCAATCAATCTCAGGATGGTTGTCTAGGCAATGGTACCTTTCTGAACGAGAAGTCGACATTAAAGTCCCACTGACCGGTGTAGGGAGTGATCCCACTACCTCGCTATCAGCTCCAGGGGAATTTAAGAGCGACCGTTCATATCCTTTCGGCTGTGCTGACCTCTAGTTATCCCATCACTTGTTAGTGCTTGTTGTGGTGGTGCTTCATGTTTCTGATTCACACAACATTATTTGACAGAAATTATAATGCTACTTAAGAATATTGATATAACGTGCGATTTTGCTACACACATTTGGATCGTGATCGGTGAACCAAGGTTTGTGCAAAGAAGAAAAAAAGAGAAGTAGAAGAAGAAAAAGGAGGGGTGGAGGAGGAGGAGGAGGAGGAGGAGGAGAAGGAGAAGAAGAAGAAGAAGAAGAAGAAGAAGAAGAAGAAGAAGAAGAAGAAGAAGAAGAAGAAGAAGAAGAAGAAGAAGAAGAAGAAATTCTATGAACATAATTAGATAAACAAGACCAAAATGAACTCACATGTTCCCCTGTTCCCTTGTCTATGGCCAGCTTCACTTTCCCGTAGGTTCCCTCGCCTAAAGTGTTCAACAAGTGGAACTTGTTCTTCAAACTGTGCCTCTGGTGGTGGATTAGAGGCTTGTTGGGGGCAGCAGTGGCAATCTTGAAGTCCCCCGTAAAGTCACCGGATACTGACTGACTTCTTCTTTTGGGTTCCTGATGTGGGACAGTTCCCTCAGAACATGTCTCAACTGTCTCCACGTCATCATTATTATAACTGCTAGGCCAAGATCGGGTATTCTGCTGTTGCATTTGTTGATCTGGGTTTCCTTGCCACGAAGATACTGTTATTATACCACGGGAGGGTCTATGGGACGTTTCTTTCAAAGCATTTTGCCTTTGAGGAACGTGTACATCCTGAGAAGGCATCTCGGCTCTGTTCTTTTTGCAGGTAATACAAACGTTATCGTAAAGACGCATCAGAATGATCGGATTGTTTCCAAAGAAAAGTAAAACATCTGGGTACAGTTCACTGTATAATAACACTTTTGTTCCTGAAATCAAAACTATCTGGGACTTCTATAAATGAATATAAGTTGTCAGCTTCTTCTCTAACAAGTGTCTGGAAATTTGAGCTTCCGAATAAGCAAAACTCATTACAAATTCACAGTTTTTTCTATAACAAATCACCGGGACTTGAACTGTCGAAGAGGCCAAAGTCACTGCAAGTTCTTCAATACTAAGTAAATAAAACAAACGAAGAGCGCGGGTTAACAACAAGCAATAGCAAGTTAACAAAGTCATAAAACACCTTGTATCCTTAAACTTTCAGTTGAAATAACACTGGTGTGTGAAAGATTATGTTTTAACTGAACTTACTATAGGAATAGTAAAGTGTGTTATTTCCTTTTCTTTGGCACATACTAATTCACACACGTATAATAAACTCAATTTGTATTTTTAACAGCAGCAAAGTTCAAATGTCTTCTGTAGCTTTGAAGATTCACTATTGCCACAACAGAGAGGATGTAGCGCTTATAATATCCGTTCGCTTCTGTGCTTCATGTCTGTGGGCGGAGTCTAGCGCGTTTTCGTCTCGGACAAAACTACCTTCGTTAGCGTGGCGGGAACTTTCTTGCCGTAGCCTGTTTCCTCTCCTTTGTATAATTTGGTATCTCAAGTATTAAAGCTCTCTTATGTCATCGTTTTAAGTTAGATACATGGCCAATACAGAGGCAGTTGCCGTCAACCCCAGCATTTATTGGCTGCTTTTGATTAACTCTGTAATTTTACTCTGACTAGTTTCTGAACAGTCAACGCTCATATCATTGTAAAAATAAACGCAAAGCGATTTGCGAGTAAATCGCATGTGTCTGACATCGAACTCTTATGATGAGGTTGGGAAACTGCGTTAACTAACCCTAAACCACAATGACTGGAAGTTCCTCATTCTTTAATGCAATCAATTGGGAACAGTGGTCGCCCGGCTAAGAAGCTTCTTGCCGGCTCAGTGGTCACGTTCAAGTTGGACTAAAATGTTGACTTCTCCTACTTGACTTGAGATCGTAAATTACCAGTACCTCAGAAGTTAAAGTGGGTTTCCTTGATGGCGAGGGACACTGGTAATAGGGAAAGCTAATCCACAAGCAAAAATAAGTCAAGTGCTTCTAGAAGTAGCGTGTACCAGAAGTAGTAGCACGTGTGAGTATTACGTTTGAGTTCAAAGCGCAAAGGGACGCAGAGGTGTTTCCAAGGCACCAGGGCCGGGTTATATACTGGCCAAGACCTATTGACGCGTCCTCGTCGAGCGTCCTGGGCAACAGGTCCCTTCGGGTTCCTGGCTAAAGTCAATAGGATCGCCGATTCCTCCGAAGTCGGAGAGTGTCTGCCTGTACGGCGAGGAACCACCAGTCTGCACACCAATAAGCCAGACATGGGACAACGGATACTCACGCAAACCTCAGGTCCTGTATGACATCACACTGATGTTGGACAACAGGATGCCTTCATCCGATATACAGGACTTTGCGTTGGAGCTCAAGCCAACGAACAAAAGCAAGCAAGCAAGCAAAGCGCAAATATCCTCTTTGAGGCGGAAATTTATATCATCAATTCTACCCCAACCGTCACTACTTCCAAGAAAGATTCCAGGTGCCTGTTTTAGTACATATTGACATCTGAAGGTGTATAGCCTTCTGAGATCATCTTGTGAGATTCTCTACATACAATCATTTGTGAACTGTAGCAGTGCCACCAGGCCGGCGCTGTGGCTATTTGGCAGCAGACCGCCTTGCGTTGGTTTTCATGCTATGGTACAAGTGCCGGTCGTTTCGAACCAATGACAATTCACTGAACGTAAACTTGTCAAGAAATCCCAAACAGTCAAAAGAAACATTTATTTTAAATGCTGGTGGTGACTGCGATGCCCTGTAAAAGATATACACCTAACTAAAAAGTAGCGCCATAGCTAACAGGTTTGCCTGCCGCCATTGTAGCCAGGCCTTCTAATCCCTTGTCAGGCGGGGATTGTTGAGGCCAACATCGCTCCATCCGCCTTTATTTCCCGGGCTGATTTCTGGTACTTATTTTAGGCTGGGTGGACATGGAAGCTTAAGTCAGTGGGGGAAACATTATTCGCCTCGATGATGATCCGAATACATGTTAACCGGGGTGGGGGACGCTCATCATCATCATCATCATCATCATCATCATCATCATTATCATTAAGTGCCTTACCAGCTGGCGTAGGCGTTCATATCTTTCCACATATCTCGGTATTTGGTGTTCTAAATCAACTCTGCTGCTAATATTCCTCCATGCCACCGTCTCAATCCATCCAGCATGATTTCTCTTGGTCGGCCTCTACCCCTCTTCCCCTCTATCTGTCCAGTCATCACAATGTTCTCCAATGCCTCTCTGCTCATCACATAATCGAAGAAAGCTGTTTATCTCTTTCTTATTGTTGGAGGAGGCTGGGGGAGGCAAGGATACGATCCACTGCACTACAGCGGATCCAAATCAATGAGCGTGGTAAGTAAATTCAAAGGTGCTAATCAACGCCTAAGCTGGAAGCTGTGAAAGGCGGATAGTTAGAACCTTGCTTTGCTGATCTGGCAGCGTCTGCAGCTTGTCTTGCTCCAAATCTATTGGCGTGACCTTTCCTCTTTCCTCTAGAGTAAACTAGGCAGGCCGAGAGAGGGATCATACCGCATGGACAACAGATGGTCTCTACAATTCATAACGGGCTTTGTGCCATGGGGTGGTATTATGGAGTAATACCTCTATTCCTATTCCGACCGCGGGTATTAAACTAATACGTCAACCTCCCTTTAAGTCTAGACCGTAGTTTGATCAAGACATCAAAGTGAAGTTTCCTCACATGTAGACACAGAGACTTTGATCTACGTTCTACGAGCGCAATGTAGCGTTATAGAAATGATAGCACTGACTCTCTGTGACTATATTTTTCACTCTTTCCTTTCCTCCTGCGTTTTATACTTTTCTTGTGGACGCTTCCTCTCAAACTTGTGGAATTCTGATGCTGTCTGAGGCGTCCCGTCACACAAGGGAGAGGTGGTAGAGCGCCTGTGGGACTAAGTGGAGAAGACGGGGGAACAGATTGAGAACCATGTGTAGAAAGAATGAGATTGCTGGGGATCGGCATGGGTTCTGGAAGAATCTCAACACTGAGAGGGAAGACACGGATACCTTTCCATCAGATGGCTGTAGGAACGATTAGCAGTATGATTATTCGCTGGTTGTTGAACGAGGGGGCGGAGCGCGTGTGGAGATATCGTGATGTCGGTTCTTAGCTCAACTCAGCTCAAATTCACATTCAACTTGCGTTTGTTCATGTCTGCTTCTCTAGTCTTCTATTAACATTGTCAGGACAGTCAAGTACTGTGGCAATCAACTGTTAACAAGACTGCGTTGTAGTTATGTTTTGAATGGACACAGCTACGATTCCGATTTGTAGAAAAAAAAATTTCCACCCGTTCAACCAGCCTCGGTGGCGCTGGTTATATTTGCGGTGGTTCATGGTGCGGGATAAGTTTGTCTCGTTTTCTGCGCCAGTGTTAGCTGGCTTTTAGATCTTGAAATGTCAATGCCTGTGACGTCAGCTAGGGGATTTGTCGGCGGGTTTTCCTTTGTGTCCGTTTACTCCTTCAGTTCCTTTTGTCAGCGTTGGCTTCTGGTTCGTGTTTTTTTTTTTTGGGGGGTATGATGCAGCCCTTTTAAGGACTATTTACTTGATTTTTGTTTAGCTTTCCTCTTGCTCTGAGTTTGCGTCATCTTCTTGGAGTTTTCGTAGGCGTTCTTCTTCGTTTCGTAGGAGCTCTTTTTCTCTGACGAGTTTCACTTCCATGTAATTTTTTCCCCCGCCATGTGGAGATGTCGTCATTTCGAAATCCTTGCATAGTAGTCTAGTTTGCCTTTTCTCGAGCGAAAGACGAGTGATTGGAAGGGCCGAATGTAAGACGGGCCTGCGTGCCCAATTTGTGACCCTTTTAAAATAAAGTAGATTTGATTTAATTTGATTTGATTTGATTTGATTTTTCTCATCTTCGTAATTAGCGTTCCATATTCCCGCCCTCTCTTCGCGAGTTAAGGTGGGTTCGTATTTCTCGTCTGAGCTCCAGTTATCTTCAGATGTGTCGGATTCCTCCACTGGGTTTTCTTCGGGTGTCTGGCGGGATGCTGGTTTCCCCTACAGTTGCTTGGACATCGTGGTTGTACTGCTGGCCTTAGCTTGTGGTTTCTGATTGGTCTTTGGTTTGGCTTCACTTGTGGCTTCTCTGCGGTCTTACGCGTGGCTTCTGTTGGTGTGTTCTGGATTTGTTACCTTTCGGCTTTAAGCAGTTTTGTTTCTTTCTTGAATGCTTGTAGCAGTTCTTCATTTAAAAAAATCAAAAAATTTGTGCGACGCGTTCCACCTTTTGTTTGATGCGTTGCTGGATTTCCTTCATGTCATTTAGCAGTTTTTCGTTCTCGCTGGTTGGTGTCGGTGTCATCAGTGCCTTGACTTGTTTCTTCAGCTCATTAATCTGCTCTTGTAGATAGGACTTTTCTGTTTGTGAGATGCCCAATGCTGTCTCGCAACTCCTCATTGCTTTCTTGTATGGTGTCTTTGTGGTTATGGCGAACTTTAAGACGTCTCTCTGTCTTTGGAGGTTCGGGAAACCCAGGTATCTAGCTCCATGCTTGCCAAGGTAGTTGGCACACTTTCTCTTGTCATTGGGCTTTCGGAAGTCCCTGTCTTGTTTGGCCAGCGGATATTCCTTCAATGCATGCTGTTCGGTGCAGTATCGGTAGATCTCCGTCTTGTTGCGGCACGTTGTTCTGCTGTGGCTGGCCTTCTGGCATCTTGAGCATTGAGTTATGCTTGGAATGAATTGTTCGGGTTTTTGAGCTTTCTTGTTCATCACCACTTGGAGTGGTATCTCGCTTCCCCCTGTCGTCACGATCGCTAAGGTTGTAGGAATCTTGGAGTAGGTTAGAAGCCGCTCCGCCTTCAAGATTCGAATGTGGAGATTTTCCTGTTGTAGCTGCTTCAGGATCTGGCCATCTGTCAGCTCCACTTGGATACATTTGACAACCCATCTGATCGTCTGTGAGTCGGTGTTTCCGACTCTGATGTCTTTCTCCTCTCTCCGCTTCTCAGTAGTCTTGGCTCTTGTCTGTGGTGAGTTGTCGTCGGTCTTCCTCGTGGTCGCTCCATTTGAGGTTATTGTTGCTTCTGGTTCTTTGCTGCAACTCTCAGGCAGGTGCTCTCCTCTCGTCTTCTTTAATGCCTTGACGGCTTCCACGATGCTCATCATCTATGTCGGGCGTCTTCTTGTGTTTTTCTTGGATCGTGCCAGTTTCTCTCTCGTATCAGGTTTCCTGAACAGTTCGGGTGACTTGTTCTCGATAACGCTCCACAGAGAGGTGCTGCGCGTCACGGTCAGAAATACGCGCCAGAAAGCACACTTGCAGAACGTGTATATTGGCAAATTCTGCTTTATAATTAAAAAATTGCTGGTATTATTCGAGTACCGGTGGTGTAGTGGCATTACACGATCGGGTAGTAACATGGGGGTGGAATCTCCACCGGTGCCTATTTTTTTTTTTTTTTTTTTTTTTTTTTTTTTTAAATTGTTATGTTATTTTGATTGGTGTATCAAAAGTATCATGTATAAATTTAATAGTAATAATAAAAAAAATTAATAATAATAAATAAAAAATAAAAAAACATTAGATATGCAGATGATACAGTATTACTATTAATTGCAGACAATGCGCAGGACCTGCAACAATTATTAGATGCGGTTGTTATACACAGTGAGCAACTGGGGTTAGAATTAAATTGTAAAAAGACTCAGATTATGGTCGTCATTAGGAAGAAAGAAGTGCCACAATGTAAAATACAAGTAAATGGAAATATTCTTCAACAAGTGAATCGGTACAATTATCTTGGAACAGTCATAACATCTGATGGCAGATGCCTTGAAGAGATTAGAACAAGAATCGCCATTGCGAAAGTAGCCTTTAGCAAGATGAAAAACATTCTGACCAATAAAATGATGTCAATTGAAACGAGAAAAAGAGTGTTGAGGGGATACATAGAGCCTGTTCTTTTGTATGGATGTGAAACTTGGACAATGAGCAGTCAAGCTGAAAAACATCTGATGGCTGCAGAAATGTGGTTTCTGAGGAAAATGCAAAGAATACCATGGACAGACAGAAAAACCAATGACCAAGTACTACAGGAGACAAATGAACATCGTAGACTGATTAGATAAATTAGACGTAGACAGTCAAAAATTTTTGGACATGTTATGAGAAGAAATGGATTGGAGGACTTCGTGACAACTGACAAGATTGAAGGGAACAGACCAAGAGGAAGACCGAGAGGAAAATACCTGGATGGCTTGGCCATATGGCATGGACGAGACAGGAACACTGAGCTGATCCACGACACTGGTGATCGAGTGAAATGGCGAGTCATGACCGCCCACGCTTTCCGGCATGGCACATGGTTGACTGAATAAAAAAAAGAAGAAGAAGAAATATTCGACATAGCCTTCTTCTTTCCTGAATTTTATAGTTGAGATCGTTTTAGGATGCATCAGAACATTTTGAGAGGAGAGGATGGGTCAGAATGCCAGAGGAAAAGTCAGACTCGCGTAGATTTATAAATACATTAGATCGGGAGTGCAGGAACTGCCCGCAGGCTGCACTGAATGGAAGGTGGAACAGTTAGTTAGTTAGTCTTTCCTCTTGAGCCTAAGGCGGCGCATAGGGCAGAAGTCCTGTCTCTCCATGCCTGGCGGTTCGCTGCTACCTGTTGTAGATCTTGAATATTTACTTGGCCATTGAATGAGCCTCTCTTATGATGGTTCTACGCAGGGTCTCTCTTGGTCTTCCCCGTTTTCTTTTCCTTACCGATGACCATATGAGGGCTTGGTAGGGGAGTCTTGTCTTGTCCATTTTGAGTACATGGCCGATGTAGTTCCAACGGCGTCTTCTTATGAAATTGGATACTGTATCTTGCTTAGTCTCTTGTCTTATTTGCGTATTGGTTCTGAAGTCTGTCCAGTGGATGTTTAGAAGTCTTCTAAGACATTTGTTCTCAAAATTATCTAATTTTTTATCTAAAGCTACCGTTGATTTCCAACTTTCACATCCATACGTTAACACTGGAATCACACAAGAGTTGAAGATTTTAAGTTTTGTGTGTTTGCTGAGTGTCTCTTTGACTTCCAGATGTTTGACAGTTTATTGAAGGCACCAGATGCCAGTGCGATTCTAGATGATATTTCTTGTGTTGAGTCCCCTGTAGATGTCATTTTGCTTCCTAGGTATGTGAAGCTGTTGACTTTTACAAGAACGTAGCTGTTCAATTTGGTGTCATCTGAACTGTTGGTAAGATCAATAGTCTTTGTTTTTGTGGGGTTAATTTGGAGACCAATTTGCCCTGAAACATTTTGGAGGTGGTTTATTTTCTCTTGGGCATCCGGGTGTGTTGAACTCAAAAGCACTATGTCGTCGGCAAAGTCCAGGTCTTCTAGAATTTTGTCAACCCAATGGATACCCATATTTGTGTTGTTTGTGCATTTGCGCATGACCCAATCGATAGCTATTCCAAAGAGCATCGGTGACAAGACACAACCTTGTTTCACTCCCGTTTCCACTGAGAACCAGTCAGAGTTGCCTGATTCTGTTCTTATGCAGCAACGTGTCTCTTTGTAGAAAGATTTTATGACGTTGGTATATCTGGTAAGAAAACCATAGATGAACAGTTGATTAATGATAATTCGCTCCCAGATGATTTAAATCATCTACATAGATGGCAGTGTCCTGAGAGGCAAAAGAAGTGGCTGTGGATTCATAAAGAAGGTTAATGGACGTTGTTTAGTGTAGGAGAACCGGACATATGATACCACGACAACTAGTCTGAGAATGGAGATGAACGAATGACTGCGGCGTTCTGCTGGCTGGAGGAGCATGCTTAGACTTTCACATATTCACAGTTATGGTATACTGAGAAAGGACGACCAGTTTCATTCGTTTTCTTCCAAGACAACTCCTAGAATATTCTGACAGTTTGTCAGCACTTATGTCATAAGGTTTGCTCCGTCCCGGAGCCGAACTAGTGAAAAAACGTATCATGGGGATGCACGGGTTTGAACCAGGACCATTGACTTAGGGAACAATCACAGTAACGAAGATACCACCATGAGTTTGAACGACATGAAAGTCGGTGTAGACAACAGACGTTGTGACAAGTGTAACACGAGATACAGAAACAACCATCAACACTGTACAACATGAGTTCAGGAAAGATAATAGATTCTCCAGCCTAGGAAGTTTGCTTGCATCAGATGGAAGAATCAATATGGAACTGAAACCAGGTCGCTGGTCAGATGCCATCAATACACATCATCATCAGCTGGCGTAGGTCTCCAAATATCTCAATACACGTCAATGCTCTGGTTCAATTCTGTTGATGATATTCCCTCATGCTACAGTGCCATGGCATCAATATTATTTATCATCAACTAGTTTTGTCGTCCATATATCTCAACACACTTCAGTGTTCAGGGTCAGTTATTTTGATGACATTTCTCCATGCCACAGTACCATGGCATCAATATTCTTTATCATCAACTAGTTTTGTCGTCCATATATCTCAACACACTTCGGTGTTCTGGGTCAGTTATTTTGATGACATTTCTCCATACCACAGTGCCATGGCATCAATATTCTTTATCATCAGCTGGCTTTGTCGTCCATATATCTCAACACACTTCGGTGTTCTGGGTCAATTAATTTGATGATATTCCTCCATGCCACAGTACCATGGCATCAATATTATTTATCATCAGCTGGCTTTGTCGTCTATATATCTCAAAACACGTCGGTGTTCTGGGTCAATTATTTTCACGATGTTCCTCCATGCAACAGTGCCATTTCATCAATACACACCATGGTCAGTTGGCGTAGGCGTCCAAGTATCTCAATACACCTCGGTGTTCTGGTTCGATTCTTTTGATGATATTTCTCCATGCCACAGTGCCACGGCAACCAGTCATGGGTTGTTGTTGTTATGACTATTTTTAAAAAGCACAATGAAGCGAACTATCATCTGTCAAGATGGCAAGGTGCCGGAAATAAACATCCTTAGACAAAGTTAATACTTCACCATAATCATAGTCACAGAGTTAATACTTCAACATAATCGTAGTCACAAAGTTAACTTTTTACCATAATTATAGCCACAAAGTTTAAGCTTTACCAACATCATGGTCACAAAGTCAGTTCTTCACCGGATATCATAACCAGTCACACCCTATAACTAATGGGATTCAAACCTGAACCTTCATGTTCCCAGCCAAGCGCACCAACTGCCGATGCACCGCGGAAACACCACATTTGCATATTTTAAGATGTAGGCTTAAAAGTCACCAAATCAAATGTGGTCTTCAGTCAGGTGAACTAAACTGATGACCTCTCACCGTAACTTGGGGACGTAAATTAAAAAATCGGAAGTCGAGTGGGTTCGCCTCATGGCGAGGGACACTGGTAAAAGGGAGAGCTAATCCAAATGCACAAATCAGTCCAATACACTGGAAGTAGTAGCACGTGTATGGACTACACATGAGTTACAATAAAGCGAGTGACAACCTCCCCCCCCCCCCCACCTCCAATGGCATCCTCTCAGATGTAGGTTTACAACCAACATATCTCTAGTTTGAGGAAAACCCAAAAACATATACACTGCGTATGTTATAACTCGCGATCCTATTTAATCCATCCCCCCCCCCTTCTCCCCCCCCCTCCCACACACATACACACACATTTTCCCGATGTTAAGGCGCCCCGCCCGTCCTAATTGCAAGAGAAACACCATGTAACGGATGCTCATCAGACGTGGCGGAAAATCATGACCATACAGTGTTAACTATAGCCAATGAAAAACGGATTTGAAATTGAGAACGGTCACTGCTGGCAACCAACGGCCGAGATTTGTGAGGAGGTATGAAATCTACGTCAGCTTGCAGGCGCGTGGTGGTGTTGATGGTGTTAGTCAGTCAGTTAGGTAGTTAGTTAGTTAGTTAGTTTTTAGCTAGTTAATCAGTCAGTTAGTTAGCTAGCTAGCTAGTTAGTCAGTCAGTTAGGTAGTTAATTAGTTAGTTAGCTAGTTAGTCAGGTAGGTAGTTAGTTAGCTAGTTAGTTAGTCAGTCAATTAGGTAGTTAGCTAGTAAGTCAATCAGTTAGGTAGTTACTTGGTAAGTTAGCTAGTTAGTCAGCCAGTAAGGTAGTTAGTTAGTTAGCTAGTTAGTCAGTCAGTTTGGTAATTAGTTAGTTATTTAGCTAGTTAGTTAGTCAGGTAGTTACTTAGTTAGCTAGTTAGTCAGTCAGTTAGGTAGTTACTTAGTTAGTTAGCTAGTTAGTCAGTCACTTATGTAGTTAGTTAGTTAGTTAATTAATCAGCCAGTTAGATAGTTAATTAGGTTGCTAGTTAGTTAGATAGTTAGTTAACTAACTAACCAACTATCTAACTAACTAGCTATCTAGGTAGCTATTTAATTAGTTAGTTAGCTAGTTAGTTAGTTGTTTAGGTATTTAGCTATTTAGTTGTTTAGTTAGTTATTTATTTATCTAGTTAGCTGGTTAGTTAGGTATGTAGATAGGTAGCTAGTTAGTTATTTCGTTAGTTACTTAGATAGTAATTTAGGCATTCAAGTGGTGAGTGGGTTAGTTAGTTAGTAAGTTAGTAACGTTAGTTGGCTAGTTAGTTAGTTAGTTAGTGAGTGAATGAGTGAGTGAGTTAATTAGTTAATTAGTCAGTTAGTTAGTTAGTTAGTTAGTTAGTTAGTTAGTTAGTTGGTTAGTTAGTTAGTTAGTTAGTCGTCCGATTTGTCCTTACTGCACACGAAACCATTCAGTCTATAAGTGGTTAAACCCTCTCCTCAGTATCTTCCCCAGCGTGTAGCGGCTGACGACATCATTTCTGTGGCTGACTGCTTTCTTCTCTGCCCACCCTCAGAACACCTTTGTCTAACTCAACTCCTTTTGACTTGATGTTCTTACAGTCGGGACAAGGTGATGATGACGGTGATGACGATGGTGACAATGATGACGATGATGGTGACGAATTTTACCACTAATATATAAACACATACACATAACATATTACATTTGTGTGATGTAATCATGTGAGTCAGCCACTTATAAAGAAAAGTACACTGTATAAACATATATCACATATCACCAGAGAAGGATGTGAAATGTGATATCTGACCCTGGACCTAATTACGTAGTTCTGGTAGTCTCCGAATGCGCTAAATCGCTAAATAATCCCTCTAACAACGTCTTAGGCACTGACGCTTAGGAAACAGACGTTCAGTTTTATAATCCCTCGACATACAGAGTCGAGTCTTCTATGGCATGAAGAGTCGGTCGTTCAGAAAGTCGTGGCAAACTACTGAACTACTAAAATGCTTTGTATCATAGCAAAGGATACGCAATTAACTTTTAACTACGTCTTTAAAAATAGAACACGGCTAAGGAATTTCTCCTCGTATCTTTGTCTCCTATGGGGAAGTCCTGATGTGTATAGATCATAAATAAACACACAAGATTTTCCTGGCGCTTAAAATAAATATAAGACAAAAGTATAGACGAGAGGTCAAACTTCACAACATAACCTACAGCTACTGACCAGGACTATAGCTTTCAACTTGTATTTTGTCTAATGCGCCTCCTCGTCTCTACTTTCTTCTATTTCTTTGAGCGCCAAACAATACATGTGTGTTTATTTATGAACTGTCTTAGTGGCCTCAAAGGATTCCCCAATTGACATCAGCATAATGCTTTGCGTTGTTTCTATTTATAGCTTTTAATAAGTGTATATCCAACGGATGTACGGTAGTACCTCGGGTTACGAGCACCTGAGGTCACGAACAATTCAGGTTACGAACAACAACTTCGAAAATTTTATGTCACGGGTAACGACAAGTGCCTCGGGTTACGAAGATGGAGAGAGAGAGAGAGAGAGAGAGAGAGAGAGAGAGAGAGAGAGAGAGAGAGAGAGAGAGAGAGAGACAGACAGACAGACAGACAGACAGACAGAGAGACAGACAGACAGACAGACAGACAGACAGACAGACAGACAGAGAGCAAGGTGTAACGTTGGAGACAAACGATCGCGTACAGTACAAATGGTACTACAGATAAGCTTGTGGATCTTCAGAATGAACAGCTAAAGACATTAAAGTCGTCCGAAGATGAGGAGTCTGTGACCGTTTCAACTGCCAGGATTAAAGAAATTTGCAGCAAGTGGGCTGACGTCGAAGACTTCATTGTGAACCATCATCCAAACAAACTTGTTGCTAACGGGGCAGTGAACCTGATGAATGATAACACGATGGCCCCCTTCAGAAAGATTCTCCAGCAAAGGAAGCAACAAATTTCCCTTGATAGTTTCATGGTGCAGAAATATTCCCAGTCGTCTGCCAAGAAACAGCGACAAGATACTCCTGAAACTAATGATTCAGAATAACAATGAAAGTGACATATTTCCCATGATCGTTTACTTGGTAATAAAGATAGACTAAATCTGTTTTTTCTTTTTTAAATTTTAAATTTAATTCATTTGGTTGTTTTCTATCTCTTTATTTGATACGTTAAATACACGTATTCTTTGAGTTTTGTCAAGTAATAAAAAAAAGAACGATTCTTTCATCTTGAAACATATTGTCTCTATTTAATTGATTTCAATGTTTCGGGTTACAAACGTTTCGGGTTATGAATGTCGTAAGTTATCCTTTCTTACTTTAGTGTCGTCCCTGGACTGAGGGGAATCAACACCCACATTTTTATTAACCCAATATTATTGTCCTAGAGAAACCACTAGACTCCGTCCACAAAACTCCGTCGGTCTGCAGACACCTCTTTCTTACTCTCACTCACCCCTGGACCATGCCCCCTCTCACTCCTCCCCAACACAACATACTCAACAACTCTATCTTTAACAAATAAATGCAAAATAATTTATTAAAGCAAAGAGTATGTGTGTGAGAAGCGTGTGTGTGTACTGTGTAGAATGTGTGTCGAATATTCTAGTGTGTATGTAGATTCAGAGCAGCAGATCAGGAGTCCAAGTCAGATGGTCATCACAGCAAGGGTACACCACAGCATGATAGCCTAGTACATGAACACCTCACCGATTGATGCGCCTCTTCTTCCAGACGTTGACTTTCTCCGGGATCCACTGGGTCGACTTGATGCATGATCCACCAAAATTATTTATTGTTTAATCTCAATCATGGATCTGTCACTCACTATAAAGACTAAGGTCCCTATAACTCAAATAAGTACGGATCGCTGTACCGTAAAAACTAGGTTTCACTGTCACAGATCTCACATTTGTTCTAATCCATGTTCGTAGATTGTCACACACAAACTGGTCTAAAGTACTTCTTCACTGTACTAAATTATTCCACGAGAACTTCATGTTCAAATGTCTTTCTCTAGACTAACTTATTCCACGAGAACTTCATGTCCAAATGTCTTTCTCTAGACTCTATTGTTCAGTGGTATGTGGTGAAGAAACGAGTATCACCCGACCCGGGTGAATCCCTATTGTAAAAGAATCGTTTATAATGTTTCTCTCACTTGAGCCCGGTTCGTATCTACCCTCTGGATTCTAGGCCTAGCATAAACAGTGCTGATCGTACTTTCTTCTGGGTATTTATTCATCTTATAAACATAACGTAAATGTTCATTGAATGTTCTTCTTAATGAGAGTTGATACCCATCAAACCCAGTGTAGAGCTTCCTCATAGACGTAGGGGATCCTTAAGCAATACCGCATCATTCCTGGATGGCCTCTACACTTTGCCATAAAGAGACATGTTATTTAATTTTTAATTAATCTAACACTGTAGAGCTCTCCGAACTTCATAACTGCGGTAACAAAACACGTCAATCCTAGTCAATTTCCTTGGCCACACTAATGTACACAAGTCTTGTATCTGTCAAGAGCTGGGAGTGTTCCAGTGAAGTCGTTGATGTCACGCAGGTGTCCCCCAAGGACACTAACTATTTCCAGAAATCTTATGTCCCCTTGGTTTAATCAATGCAAAAGTGATTCCCCTTGTTGCAAATTCCAAAACAAGGTAGCGAGTTCCTGCATTCTCCCAACAAAGGGTTTCAATAACAAGCCGCCAATTCGTTTGATGTCGGAGAATTCTCAATGACAGACGGGACTGTTTCATCTCCCGAGTTGGGCAATTCTACTTGGATCCGACTTGTTTTTTCTGTATTTGTTAAAAACAATTGTGGCCTTGAAAACATGCCGTGAATCAGACTGTCTGTATTATCATTATCTGGTTAATCCACAGTAATTTCATGACAATGAACCGAGTTCTGGAACGAATTAAGTTCGTAACCCGAAGTTCCACTGTATATCTGTGACCTAGGGGTTACCAATGCATTTCGTAATCCCGCATACCTAGTTCGAAACACAGCTGCTGGCGATTTGGAAGCAGACCGTTGTGCGTTGATTTCCATACAATGGTATGAGTGTCGGTAGTTCTTAAAGCAATTGCGAACTACTGAACGTAATCTATCCCAGGACTCACAAACAGCCAACAATGCTGGAGTTGACTGCCACGTCCTGTAAAGGATATGCAACTAAGTAACTTAACTTAGATATACAACGGGCAGTCCCATGGAAACTGTTGCTGGGTTGTGAGGTCATGATACAACGAGGTTTAGTGGTTAGTTCCAATCCTCACTGCCTTTACTTCGGCGGCAATGTCCAGCACAATCTGGGCTGACTTCAGAGCCAAGACCCCCCGAAGATTGAGTCCGGACCACTGTCTTGATTACATAATAATAACAATTTCAATACATTTCATACTGAAGTGTATGATTATTGTGTGTGTGATTGTGTGTGTGTGTGTGTGTGTGTGTGTGTGTGTGATTGTTATGTGGGTGATTGTGTGTGTGTGTGATTGTGTGTCGGTGATTATGTGTGTGTGTGATTGTGTGTGTGAATGTGTGTGATTATTGTGTGGGTGATAGTGTGTGTGTGATTGTTTGTGTGGGTGATTGTGTGTGTGAATGTGTGTGATTATTGTATGGTTGATTTGTGTGTGATTGTATGGGTGGTTGTGTGTGTGTGTGTGTCGGTGTTTGTGTGCATGTGTGAAGGTGTGTTATTATTTTGTGGGTGATTTATGTGTGATTGCATATATGTGTGTGATAGTGTGTTTGTGGGGGATTGCGTGTTTGCTTGTGTGTGTGATTATTGTGTATGCGATTGTGTTTATGTGATCGTGTGTGTGATAATTATGTGAGTGTTTGTGTGTGTGATGCGCATGTCTGTGTGTAAAAGAAAACGCCAAGAACCCTTTCTCACGCAATGAGGTGTATTGAATATACGGTGCTACCACGTTACTTTTATCCCAGTCGGCATTCGGTGGGTGATATGTTCAGTATCACACCGACCCATTCACGTATCAGATAATGTTCTGGTACGTACTTATGTTGGGTGGACCTAAAAGATCCAGTCACTGAACTCTTGACCACCATACCAGCAGGGAAGCGCGGTATATTTTGGAAGCCAACTTGTGTTGATTTTTTTAAAATAGTGTGAGCGTCGGTCTTTCAGAAAGCAATGACAAAATATTGAACTTACACTTGCCTAATAAATCACAAACTGCGAAAAACCAAATGCTGGGGTTGATTGGGGCCTTCTGTAAAAGAAATACAACCTTACAATGGTTTGCTTACGAGGTGCATATAGTGCGTAAAGTAAAATTAAAAAGGAAAAAGAGTTAACACGCCTTGACGAGTGTCGGTCATTAGGTGCTAGCTAGCCCTATATACTGAAGACCAATAGAGACTTGATTGTTGATGTAGTCAGTATCACATCGACATCTTTACTTCCCATATAATTTCTTGTGACCAGTTTAGGCTGGGTCGACTTGGAAGGCGACTTCCATTTAAAAAATCCACCAAAATCAAAGGATTTGAACCCATGACCACCGGGCCCACAGGCAAGTGTTTAGAGATTAAGTTATCACGGCCCCAGCCGATCCCTGTACTATACCATAATGATGGTGTAAGACGTCTTGAATTGATCTTTATTGAATTGAATTGATCTTTATTTTCAAAGGGTAACAAATTGGGCGCGTAGGCTCGTCTTACATTCGGTCCTTTCAATCACTCATCTTTCGTTCATCAACAGTGCATGATGCATACTCATAGGAAAAAAAAAAAAACATTGTCAAATGAATGTTGTAAGCATAAACAATGCATATTCTCGTGTTATGTGACACATCCCCCCCCCTCCCACACAGACATCCCGCAGCAACCCACACACACATCCCTCACCTACTCACACGTCACCCACCCATACCCACACATCCCCACCCACCACACATCCCCCATTCACCACAACACCCCACTCATCCCTCCACCCACTCACAGGTCCCGCCACCAACCCAGACATCTCGCACCCACCCACATCCTTCACCCACCCACACGCATCTATCCACCCATTCACACATACCCCAATCCACTCAAGCTCACCCACACACACATGCTCCACCCACCCACACACCCTCCAACCACACACACATACGACTTTCGCGGTGAGGGTTGGGGAGCCCAAACCCAACACTAAGTAGTTCAGAGGAAGAGCTGGCGTGCAGGAGTGTGGCTTCGTAGGCCACGAAAGGGATGTGAAGAAGAAGGCAGCATGGCGGCAACGACTTATACTCGTGCATAGCAGTTTGGCGGCGAGGACAGGGGCGAGGGCCCGGGGAAGAAGCTGGCTTCTCACGGCCGAAGGTGCTAGAATATGTATGAGGGCACGAAGCACCGGTGCACGATGTTCTCCTCCCTGAGAGAGGTGCGGACACAATGGGCAATTGTGCGACAAGTCAGATAACGACCCGAACACCTTGAAACAGGGTACGAACACAGAGCAGGAGAAAGACACGAATGGGCCCTTCTCCAATGATTGTAAAGAAGATAAAGGGCCGAAGTATTCCTATAAGGAGAAAATATAGCTCCAATCCTCCCCCCACCCACACCCACACCCCACTATACCCAGCCACATGCGCAAGGGAGGTAACTCAAATTTTACTTGCGTGGCTATGTTTTCGACAATTGTCTACTTATCTCCCTTTGGAGCAATATTGTTGCTGACCACATCAACCATTGAGTGCCAATTGGTATTAAAAAAAATATGGGGCTGCACCAATTACCCAGGACATCTCAAGAAATGTACAAGTGCTCTTTACTTTACTTTCAGGAGTCTACTACTAACGGAGTTTACTACGAACGGTGTGATACTGACCATCGTGTAATTTTGTAAAAAGAAAACAAACAAAAACATAAAATATGAATAACGAAGACACAAACAATACGATTTATTGCCTGGCATATTTCGTTGCATCTCGTCAGGTACATACTGCAGAATTCACACAACATGAAGTAAAGTAACTAGATAAATCCTTCACGCTGAAATATACACATGTTCGCACAGTAATGTAAATTGTCTACCACGGTAATTTTAAACTGAGTATCATGTCTTTCTGTTTGCACAAAATTGACCTTTGTAAATTAATCATGATGGCTTCTGCAAACTTTAACAATCGACTTATTTTGTTTGTTGAAACCAAAATAAAAAAAAAGCGTCCTGAAATCACGTCTATTTTAGTGTCCCCAGGGAGTACATATTTCGTATTAAAGTCCATAACTTGTCCGAGCTGAGACTGGCATACAAAGTAAAAGTATTTTTTGATTTCGTTAGCTCAATTTGAATTCAAGCTTAGTCTACACAGTGCTGTAATGAATAGCATTGCTACTACTCGGGAGTGCATTGGACTGATGTATGCATGCAGATTAGCTGTCCCTATACCAGTGTACCTCGACATTATGCGAATCCACTCCGATATCTGTTAAAAGATAGTTGCATATCCTTTAATGGACGTAGCAGTCAACCCCATTTTTGATTTCCTGACAAGTTTACGTTCAGTAGTTTGCCATTGCCTTCTGAACGACTGGCACTCATACCATTGTAAGAAAACCAACACAAGACGGTCTGCTGCCAAATCGCGGGCAGCGGTGTTTCGAATGCGGTGTGTAGGATTACGAATTGAATTTTTAACCCCTTCTCCTGCTCGTAGAAAAACTAAGAAGTATAAACGGACTGACTACTAAGAAAGCACTTTACAACACAATCTTCCTACCAACTCTGTGCTACCAATGCCAAACCTGGACAATGACAGAAAAAGAGAAAAGAAAAATCACAACAACAGAAATGAGGTTCCTGAGAAGAATACTCAACGTATCAAGAAGAGATAAGATCAGAAATGAAGAAATCAGGACTAAAGTGGGGGTTAAAGCTGCTCTAGATTTTATTAGAAAGCAGCAAGTCAAATGGTTTGGCCATGCAAGTAGGCTACCAGTCAACAGCATGCCACAACAGGCAATGACGTACAGACCAGATGGAAACAGAGGAAGAGGCCGACCACGTAAACGCTGGACGGAGGGAATAACAGAATCCATGGGAATGTCGATATACGAAGCCCATAACCGGGCACTCTCACGAAGTTTATACTTCACCTCGACACCGCAAGGTACAAGAGGAACATGATGAGATGAGATGAGAACCCCTTCTCCTCAAAAGAGGTATTTGTAATTTACGCCCCAAGTCAAGGACGAGAAGTCAACATTTTAGTCCAGTTGAACCCGCTACCTCACCATCATCACACCAAAGTTTAAGAACGGGCTCTATTATCCATTCGGCCACGCTGAATTCCATTACAAGTAGTAGGAGTCAGCGCCTGACGCCAGAGTGTTGAAGCATTATGACAGGACTCATCGTCAGCATGTTTCCTGCCACCCGACACAGGCTTTCCATGTCTCTCCGCAGATCTCTGTCCGTGGTGTCCCCAGTCGTCCTTGTTGTTAGAAATCAGCATGGCCGAATAGATAAGAACAAGTATTCTTAAATATCCGGTGTGTTGATGCCGAGGAAAGACGTTCAACCCCTACACCGGACAGTTGGTCTCTAATATGTTGATTTCTCGTCCTTGACTTGGAGACGTAAACTACAAGTACTTCTGAAGTCGGAGTGGGTTTGCCTGATGGTGAGGGGCATTGGTAATAGGGAAAGCTAATCCATATACAAAATTCAGTCCATTGCTACTAGAAGTACTGTGTATGGACTACCCTTGAGTGTAAAGCGAGCCAGCAACAAACAAAATCCCTGTGGATGATATTCTTCCATGCCACTGATTCACTCCATCCAGCATCTCTGTTACTCACGAGAATATAGATAAGCCGTAGCTGCCGCATCAGCATAAGCAATGCTCTCAAACTTTGCATTGATAACTGGATGGGAGTATACTTGACAGACAACGTGCATCCATTTTTTTACTCTTTCTATTTTGACTCTTTTTAAATGTTACTCTGTACCATTCCTTTTATACACATGTACACTTGTGGTTCGATTATTGAAACAGGGGTGTAGCATTTACAATGCAGGCTACTTTACAGTGATAAAGGTGAATAGGAATGCTTGTTTTTTTTTTTTTTTTGAACAAAGAGTTTAAAGGGGAGAGGACCTACTTCATTGCACCGGTATTGACCCCATATCGTTTAGCCTCTCCCCACAGTACGGCCTGTCGCTCCAGCGATGACTCCTAGAGGTGTCCGCGAAAATTGCACTCGTGAACCGAATAACAGAGTCCGAAATCGAACCCACGACCTTCGAAACGCGAGGCTAGTGGCTTAACTACTTCGCCACGGAGACACCCCCCCCCCCCCCCTGCCCTCCCGCCCCGCCTACCTTGGTTGTAACAATATATGACAGTCTAAGGTAGAGAAAACCAATACCAAGCGTGGAAATCCCATCATGGGCTTTAATATGTAATTGAAATTGTCTCTACCACAAATATAGGGATATTTTTAATGACTGCGCAGTGTTTGAAGATATTGCCGGTCCAAGTTTTGATTCATCCTCTGTAAAGTTCATGCAACATAATGGGTAAATACAAAACTTAGACCGGTAATATTTTCAAACACTGCACAATCATTAAAAATACTATGATGCTGAAGCTGAGGCAGTCAAGATAGCAATAGAGAAATTACAAAATACCAGCCATGGTAGACAACCTGTGGTGATAATGACAGATGCAAAATCAATAGTAGAGGCACTCCTGTCTGGGAAATTACCAGTTCTAAGGACATTACTTTCTGAACATAGCAGTCAGCATAAGGTCACCATACAGTGGATACCATCCCACTGTGGAGTACCGGGAAACGACAGAGCTGATCGATTGGCTAAGGTAGGAGCAAAAGAAGAACAGCCTGATGTGCCCATTACATTCCACCAAAAGAAAAGAATGATCAAATCAGTCAGAAGGCCACCAACACCTACTCAAGACGACTACCACGTTATGGACAGATCAGAACAGGTCATTATTCTGCGCCTCAGAACAGGACACAATAGATTACGCAACCACATGTATATAAAATTCAAGATTGGTGACTCAGCCATGTGCACATGTGGTTTGGCGTCGCAGACAGCAGAGCACATACTCCAGGACTGCCCAAAACTACAACATATCCAGGCGAACCTTCTGGCCTAGAAAGACAACAGTGGAAGATAAACTCTATGGACCGCTGAGTGAACTAAACAAGACTGTTAGATTCATACAAGAGACAACATTGCAGTTATAGACATATTTCAAGCTAACGAAAGAAGAAGAAGAAGAATACTGAACACCGCAAATCACGCCTCGCAGGCGAGAAGCTAAACTGCTGCGAGAAAATAGAAACAGTATTACTTTAAAAACACATTAGTCATTATAGCTTAGTGATAGAGAATGGAGGAGACGATAGATTTGGCATATAACAATGTAATTTAGGAAACCGGTGGGTCAGTTACCAGGGTTTCGGAAATTCCCCGGTTGAACGTGCCTAAGAAGTGAAGATGGTATGTTAGGTGTGTGCACAAACTGTCACAGCGGAATAAGTGCCACATCTGTTATTGGCTGGGTCATCAGCACACATGGGCTTCTCGAAAACACGATGAACACCGCCACAAATTACAAAGATAAAAGCGTTTCTTCTTTTCCGACTTTTGTTATACGCATTGTAAACTACATAGAATCTGTACTTTTGTATGGATGTGAAACATGGATAATGAGCAAACAAGCTGAAAAACATTCTGAGAAAAATGCAAAGAATACCATGGACAGACCGAAAAACCAATGAGCAAGTCCTACAAAAGGCAAATGAAAACCGTAAAGTGTTTAGAGAAATTAGAAGCAGACGGTTAAAATTGTTTGGGCACGTTATGAGAAAAAATAAATTAGAGAACTTGATGACAACTGGTAAGATTGAGGAGAAACGAACAAGGGGAAGACAGAGAAGTAAATATCTGGATTGCTTGGTCACATGAAATGGTCGAAACAAAACCATAGAGCTGATTCACGACTCTGGTGATCGTGTGAGATGGCGAAACATGATCGCTCACGCTTATCGGCATGGCACATTATTATGATGATTGTAAATTAGCCAGACCGAGACAGGGATAATGTTTCGTGGGGAAGACATGGTCTCTATAATTCAGCCGAGGTGTTGTGCTATGGGAAAGTATAGCACCATCGCCGGTCTCCACCATGGATTGTAGCTTTTTTTTTGCCTTTTTTGAAGCATTGTATAACTATCGTCTGTTAAGACGGCAAGGTACTAGTAACAAAGTATACACATTGACTCCCTTACTTTAGGCAAATGTTTAGATAAATGAATTTGCATGTTCATGAAGCTGGAGACGTTACACTCCCTTCAAACTCGTAAGTAGTCAGTCTCAAGTTAGTATCGAAATATATACTAACATCCTCAGTAGTCCACGGGTTGTGTGAATATGTGTAGTTTCAAGCCACAGTTACGTAGGAATGTATGTGACATGAATCGATTAACATAATTGAAGGTACTGTACATAAAACAATTTAACATGCTATTGTGTATAAAAAATGCAAACTTAAGGTTACTGTTGCTGTTTGTACTGTATCAACAACAAAACAGTAATACCAACATCAAAAACACTGGCGACGCTACCACCGTCAAGCCTACTACTACTACCACAACCACCACCTCTACTACCACAACCACCACCACCACCACCACCACCACCACTACTACTACTACTACTGCTGCTGCTACTACTACTACTACTACTACTACTACTACTACTACTACTACTACTACTACTACTACTACTACTACTACTACTACTACATATACCTTGGCCACCACCACAACTACAAATACTACTGCTGTTACTTCCACTGTTATTGGTTGTAGCAGTAATACATCATTATTTCAGCAGTAAAGCTGTGGTAATAGGGTCAAAATAAATAACAATAATAAAATCAATAATTAAGAAGTAGCAACATCCGCATAAATCTTAGTAGATATATTAGTAGTAGCATTAGTATTCTGCATATTAGTTGCTACAATAGATTTAATTGTAATAGTAGTAGTAGCAGCAGCAATAGTAATAGTAGTAGTAATAATAATAATAGTAGTAGTAGTAGCAGCAGCAGCAGCAGCAGTAGTAGTAGTAGTAGTAGTAGTAGTAGTAGTAGTAGTAGTAGTAGTAGTAGTAGTAGTAGTAGTAGTAGTAGTAGCAGCAGAAGTAGTAGTTGTAGTAATAGTAGTAGTAGTAGTAGTAGTAGCAGCAGTAGTAGTAGTAGTAGTAGTACATAGTAGTAGTAGTAGTAGTAGTAGTAGTAGTAGTAGTAGTAGTAGTAGTAGTAGTAGTAGTAGTAGTAGTAGTAGTAGTAGTAGTAAAATGTGTCGATTACTATTAGTGATGAAAATAATAATAATAATAATAATAATAATAATAATAATAAGTGTAGGAATAGTAGTAGTAGTAGAAGTAGTAGTAATAATAATAGCAGTAGTGGTAGTACGAGCAGCAGCGACAGTAGTAGCAGCAGTAATAAAAGTAGTAGCAATAACAGCAGCAGCAGTGATTGTAGTAGTAGTAGTAGTAGTAGTAGTAGTATTAGTAGTAGTAGTAGTAGTAGTAGTAGTAGTAGTAGTAGTAGTAGTAGTAGTAGTAGTAGTAGTAGTAGTAGTAGTAGTAGTAGTAGTAGTAGTAGTAGTAGTAGTAGTAGTAGTAGTAGTAGTAGCAAAATTGTTGTTTCGTAAAGTGTTAATAACTTGCGTGGTGGTGTTGTTTGTGTCAGGTCATAGATATGACTGAACTACCTTATGACAGTAGACGGTACTCCTGCTTTCTGTTAGCCCGAATGTTAGGCGGTGCTCACCAACCTGACACCCCAATTGTGCCAAAGGCTTCGGGCGGAGCAGCGCAACTTGGATATACAAGCCTGATTCTGCGGCGAGGAAATTTAACCCAAAGATTAAATCGAATGGTAGGGCAGACCAGACTCTAATCCATGGTCGGCAGCTGGTAGGTTACTCCCATTGTTGTTACCCAGAACACTTATAGGTGTGATCATCCATCCATCCATCCATCCATCCATCCATCCATCCATCCATCCATCGACCCATGTCCTTCCATCATCCAGCCATTCAATAATCCATCCATCCACCAATCCATCCATCCACCCACCCACCCACCCATCCATCCATCCATCCATTTCACCCACCCACCAGCCTATCCATCTACCTATCTGAGAGATGGCACTGTCTCCTGACCGAATTGCACATTCGACCTAAAACATTCATCCGCAGTCCTTAACGTTTCTAATCTGAACTCACGGATTGACATCACATTGTTAATTCCAAGCTAACGCCCCCACACTTACTTACTAAACACACAACACGAGTGTCTCATAATCCATCACTAAAATATAATCAGATTGCAACTGTTATGAATAATGTGGGACTGTTCGTTGGTTGTTGAAGTTGGCAAGGGAGTGCTGTACGGGGGATGTTCTGAATGATGTCATTTCGGTTGTTGATTAATTTCAACTCAACTTGACCATCAAATGATTAATTCTTCTTCTGATGCTGTTGCCTTTCAATTCTAATTGGCTAGAATCACAGCATTATACCAACCTGTGTGTACTAAGTGATTCAATGTGCATGATTCGGAAGGTCGAAGCTGGATCTGTACGTCGCTAATGGACTGATTCGTTGCGGAAGTCTGTTGTCCGCAAAGTTACCTTCATCTTCGTCCCGGGACATGCGGGAGTCGAGGGAAATGAACGAGCTGATAAACTAGCTGGTTCTGAACCCCCTGCAGATGTCCAGCCCATGGATCGCGCCGATGTTATTAACGTCCTTAAAGATATGTCGAGAACAGAGGACTTTGACGTTAGTGAATCCACAACGCTGTCCAGGATGAAAGACTTGGGAGTAAGAATTGGCACGGCCAGACACGAGAGGTACATCGGGAAAACGAGGGGCCTCGTCAACCAACACAGAACTGGGACTATTAGCCACAGGACGCTGATGCATATGCTGGGGGGTGGATCTGAGCACCTATGGATCTCCGCAGTGCAATGAAGATACCCCGACTGATAACTGATAACTGATCCAATTGAAGTACATTCACCTGACCAACTCAAGCCAAGCCCATTGTAGACTTCATAACTGGCTGGAGGTTGTAGCTGTTTTCTTCAGGATGAAGTAGCCACTTCACGTCAACGCTGTTAATCTTTACATCATGCACGGTGGTGGGTTTTAAAAATAGGTTTGTAAAAAACCAGAGGATCGACTTTATTGCACCGGGTGTTATCCCATATTGCCGACTCTCTCTCTCTCTCTCTCTCTCTCTCTCTCTCTCTCTCTCTCTCTCTCTCTCTCTCTCTCTCTCTCTCTCTCTCTCTCTCTCCACTGGGCGGTCTGTCGAAAGCGTCGCAAGAAGCCCAGAATCGAACCCACAATCTTCGGAGCTCAAGATAGGTGCCATAACTACTTCGACACGGAGGCTCCCTGAATGGCAGGTTAAAGTGTTCATATTCCTTGCTTCTCTTACACACCCCGATAACACACGGAGGGAAGGATTAATTGCATACAACAAATCATATGTTAGAGACCCCGTCACTTACTGACGTCACGAGACATCTGACATACACAAAAGCACTATAAATTCTCCTAGCGGTCATGTGGGCCAATTTGCCCTCCGATGTGTATATAAACCCGACGTCATGCACACCTTAGCTTCCATCCAGTGGTTGCTTATCTAGTCTAGGTATTAACTATCATAATGTTGGATTCTTAAGTAGTCTAGGTATTAACTATCATAATGTTGGATTCTTAAGTAGTCTAGGTAATAACTATCATAATGTTGGATTCTTAAGTAGTAGTCTAGTCATTAGCTGCCATAATGTTGGAATCTTAAGTAGTCTAGTCATTAGCTACAATAATGATGGATTATTAAGTAGTTTATTTATTAGCTACCATCAGGCTTGGCCATGGGAATCCCATGGGGAAAAAAGCGGATTTTCTGAATAGTGTAGTGATGGGATGGGACGGAATGGGACAGGCATAAATTACCATTGTATGGGACAACCACGGGAAGGGATGGGATGGGACATGCATACATTATCACGCAATGTAAATTATGTCCCATGGACAACCCTGGCTACCATAATGTTGGAATCTTAAGTAATCTAAGTATTAGCTACCACAATATTGGAATCTTAAGAAGTCTAGGTATTAGCTACCATAATGTTGGATTCTTAAATAGATTAGTTATTATCTACCATAATATTGGAATCTTAAGTAGTCTTGATATTATCTACCATAATGTTGGAATCTTAAGTAGTCTATATATTAAATAAAATAATGTTAGATGGCGTACCATGACCGCCCACGTTTATTGATATGACACATGATGATGATCATCTCTTATATGTGCTCATATAGACAGTTACTTCAGGAACTACCGTGGGACAATGATTAGTGCACAGGCCTGCCAAAGACAGTAGCCTGTGTTCAATCCTCAGTGATGGAAGGATTCATGTTTGGGAAACTGCACAGTTTTGTGGTCAAGCTCTTCATCATCATCATCATCATCATCATCATCATCATCATCATCATCATCATCATCATCATCATCATCATCATCATCATCATCATCATCATCATCATCATCATCATCATCATCATCATCATCATCATCATCGTCATCATCACCTCATGTGCTGAACTTGCCATATGCCACCAAAAGAAAAACATCACCAAGTAAATCAGAAAGCCATCTACACCAGCACAAGATGATTACCATTTAATGGGCAGATTATAACGAATCATTATTCTGCTACTCAGAACAGGACACAATCGATTACTCAACAACATGTATACAAAAATAAAAATTTGCGAATCAGTCTTGTGAACATGTGGATTGGTACCGCAGACAGCAGATCTCTTTCTCCAAGACTGCCCAAAATATGGCATATATTTGGAAACCTTCAGGTGTAGAGAAACAACAATGTAGGATAAACTTTATGGACCATTGAGTGAGCTAAAAAAAAATGAGTGAAGTTTATACAAGAGACACAAATTGTAGATATAGACATATTTCAAGCGAACGAAAGAAGAAGAAGAAGAAGAAGAAGAAGAAGAAGAAGAAGAAGAAGAAGAAGAAGAAGAAGAAGAAGAAGAAGAAGAAGAAGAAGAAGAGGAGGAGGAGGAGGAGGAGGAGGAGGAGGAAGAGGAAGAGGAGGAGGAGGAGGAAGAAGAAGAAGAAGAAGAAGAAGAAGAAGAAGAAGAAGAAGAAGAAGAAGAAAGAAGAAGAAGAAGAAGAAGAGGAGGAGGAGGAGGAGGAGGCGAAGGAGGAGGAGGAGGAAGAAGAAGAAGAAGAAGAAGAAGAAGAAGAAGAAGAAGAAGAAGAAGAAGAAGAAG
>OY992887.1:90781939-90791939 GCA_963921405.1 Cepaea hortensis
CTGACCCCGTACTGGTGTTTTCTCAACTTAATGACACAAGCAATATATCACTGCAGCCCCTTGTACCACAGCGCACAATGCGAAAGCTAAAAGACGTAACCGTGTCAATGTTCTGTATCCGAGTTTTTGCACTTAGGTGGTTTTTGTTTTGTTTGTGTTACGCCGTGCCTTTTCTTTGTACTGTCATTAGTCAGAGCTAGATGACGTATCGTGTTCCCGCCCCTTTCCTTCTTTATTTCATAAGCGATAAAGTTAGTTGCATGTTCTTTACACGACTTTGCAATCAACCCAAACATGTATTAGCTGTTTATGATTTGCATGGCAATTATATTTCAGTAGTTTGCTATTTCATTCTGAACGGCCGGCGTCTTATACCATCGAAGTCAGTGCAAAGTGGTATGCTTCAAAACTGCCTGTGACTTATTTCGAACCTTCAACTTGTTATATCGGAAACTGTAAAACTGCGTTTCACTACCCCCATGCCAGAGTCGCCGGTTTAAATAAGTGTACAAAGGTAACAAACACAAGTTCCCCCCATAATAGTCATTACCGGATATTTGCATATTGCTGGAAGTTACATTACAATAATATGTTACATTAGTATGATGTGCGGGAGCTAGCATTTTTTCTGGCTCCTTATCATGATCCGCATTTAATCATGACCTTCAACAATCAAAAATAGAGAGATGAAATCCCCCCCCCCCCCCGCCACCTCACCCCACCCACATTCTCAAACCCCACAAGACATGCTGGTGTGGTGGGAAACGAGCAGGCGAACAGATTGGCTGGGTCTGCAACGCTCGGTGGGGTATTGGTGCATGATAAGACAGAGTGGTTGGGGCCCTTTTGGGATCGTGTGTATAGTGCGCAAGAACCGATAGATCATCAATCATCACGGCTGGGAGAGAATGGTACTGTAGGGAGTGGCCAGAGGATATGACCAACACTCAGGATTCTGATGAAAGTCCAGACGTACACATAATTAGACTGCTACTGTACCATTAAGTATTGGGGGGGGGGGGGGGATCATCGCGGACTGTTGCAGATGAGAACGGAGATGTATGGCAATGTCCCAAATGCTGTGATGTCGTTTTTTGGCTCAACCCAACACTATTTCAATCAACCATGTGCGATGCCGGAAAGCGTGGGCGGTCATGACTCGCCATTTCACTCGATCACCAGAGTCGTGGATCAGCTCAGTGTTCCTGTCTCGTCCATGCCATGTGGCCAAGCCATCCAGGTATTTTCCTCTCGGTCTTCCTCTTGGTCTGTTCCCTTCGATCTTGCCATTTGTCACTAAGTTCTCCAATCCATTTCTTCTCATAACATGTCCAAAAACTTTATTTTGACTGTCTACGTCTAATTTCTCTAATCAATTTACGATTTTCATTTGTCTCCTGTAGTACTTGGTCATTGGTTTTTCTATCTGTCCATGGTATTCTTTGCATTTTCATCAGAAACCACATTTCTGCAGCTATCAGATGTTTTTTTCAGCTTGACTGCACATTGTCCAAGTTTCACATCCATACAAAAGAACAGGCTCTATGTATCCCCTCAACACTCTTTTTCTCGTTTCAATTGACATCTTTTCATTGGACAGAATTTTTTTCATCTTGCTAAAGATTCTTGTTCTAATCTCTTCAAGGCATCTCCAATCAGATGTTATGACTGTTCCGAGATTATTGTACCGATTCACTTGTTGAAGAATATTCCCGTTTACTTGTATATTACATTGTGGTACTTCGTTCTTCCTAGTGACGACCATAACCTGTGTTTTCTTACAATTTAATTCCAACCTCAGCTGCTCACTGTGTACAACACCATTTACAGCCCTTTAATAGTGATTTTGTGATATTGAAGTGATATTGAAGTGATATTGAAGTGATATTGAAGTGATATTGAAGTGATATTGAAGTGATATTGAAGTGATATTGAAGTGATATTGAAGTGATATTGAAGTGATATTGAAGTGATATTGAAGTGATATTGAAGTGATATTGAAGTGATATTGAAGTGATATTGAAGTGATATTGAAGTGATATTGAAGTGATATTGAAGTGATATTGAAGTGATATTGAAGTGATATTGAAGTGATATTGAAGTGATATTGAAGTGATATTGAAGTGATATTGAAGTGATATTGAAGTGATATTGAAGTGATATTGAAGTGATATTGAAGTGATATTGAAGTGATATTGAAGTGATATTGAAGTGATATTGAAGTGATATTGAAGTGATATTGAAGTGATATTGAAGTGATATTGAAGTGATATTGAAGTGATATTGAAGTGATATTGAAGTGATATTGAAGTGATATTGAAGTGATATTGAAGTGATATTGAAGTGATATTGAAGTGATATTGAAGTGATATTGAAGTGATATTGAAGTGATATTGAAGTGATATTGAAGTGATATTGAAGTGATATTGAAGTGATATTGAAGTGATATTGAAGTGATATTGAAGTGATATTGGCCGCATCACTCATCGGGTGACGATGTCCTTATACATATGTGGGATTTACCCCACATGCCCAGTGCTTCTTAAGCTATATAAATGAAGTTCCTTCTAATAGCCCTAAGAATAAACATCAAATGTAAATTTAAATAGTTTAAATAGTTCCTAGAGGGAAAACACCCCCAAGGCGACCAGAGGAAATGTTTCAAAGACATTCTGAGGATATCGTAAAAAAAATTTGGAATTCATCACCACACATGAGAGACTGCTGCCAAAGACCGAAATTCACGGCAAGGGTGTAGTCACTTGTGAAGCAAACAGGACAGCAAAGCCATGAAAAAAAAAAAGATTGGACAAAATAACCACCGCAGGAGATCCTCCTGGAACGTCAAGCATTCTTTGCCCACATTGTCAAAGAACATTTCGAGCCAAAATAGGCCTTACAAGCCATCTCAGAACTCACGGCTCCAAACTTTCAACCGCACTGGATGAAATGAATGGTCATCATCATTCTTGATGGACAAACACCAGAGGGAAAAATATAACGAGTCCTGTTTAAGACAAACTGGAAAGAAAACAACGAAAGGAGTTAAAGTTAGTTGCATATCCTTCACAGGACGTCGCAGTAATTCACGCCATTTTTGGGCTGTTTGTGATTTCTTGACAAGTTTCCGTTCAGTAGTTTGCCATTGCTTTCTGAACGACCGGCACTCATACCAATTTTATGAAAACCAACGCAAGTGGTCAGCTGCCAAATCTCCCGCAGGTGCGTTTCGAACGATGCATGCGGGATTACGAATTGCGACGCAACCCTTTCACCACAAAGCCAGCAAAGAGATAATCAAAATTTAAAAAAGAAAAAAGGACCTCATTTATAACAGAAGCTGAAAAGGCAGGTTGTACCAGGCCGAATTCCCCCCCCCCCCCTTTTTTTTTCCCCCTTTCGTAAATACAGAACTGAACTGTTCCACATTAGAACAATACCTGAGACTATGTGTTGTATTTGTTTCAGCTTGACTATTATTCACTTCAGATTATATATAACTCTGCAGTATGCACTTGACGAGATGCAGCGAAATATGCCAGGCAATAAATCGTGCAACATATTGTGTGTGACTTCTGTGTGCAAATTCACTAAGGGAATACATTGTTTTGAATATTGGACTTGCCCAAACGGCACTCCCTTCTGTCTGAGAAGGCCGTAGTGTCAAGAAATTCTTGTGTGGATGTGTATAAATGAGTATCTCTGTGTGCGCGCGCGTGTGTGTGTGTGTATGTGTGTGTGTGTGTGTACGTGCGTGTGTGTGTGTGTGTGTGTGTGTGTGTGTGTGTGTGTGTGTGCATGCGTGCGTGCGTGCGTAGGCATATGCATGTCGGTGTGTTTTTGTGGTCACCTTCAAGCCACGACGTCTCTATTCCACAAATTCCCCATTCATTTTAAAATGCTGTAAAGGACAAACCTTTATGCCCGTTATAACAAAATAACCCACAAAATACACGGGAAATAAGCTTCAATTTATCAGTCACTTCTGCTTCTATTTCCACATTTTGTTCTGTTAAATCTGATTCCATTCATGTACTGTATGCTATAGCGAGTTAATTTAAATATCAGCGGTAAGTCACCAAGCCAACAACCGACACAGTTCAGTTTATCTCTTTCTTTAGCAGTTGTTTCATGTTTAATTCTTTTTGTTTTTTTCTTAGCAGTTGTTTCATGTTTAATTCTTTTTGTTTTTTTTCTTAGCAGTTGTTTCATGTTTAATTCTTTTTTTTTTTTTTTCTTAGCAGTTGTTTCATGTTTAATTCTTTTTGTTTTTTTCTTAGCAGTTGTTTCATGTTTAATTCTTTTTTTTTTTAAGCAGTTGTTTCATGTTTAATTCTTTTTTCTATTTAGCAGGTGTTTCATGTTTAATTGAGTGTATAGCATGTATAGCAGTTGTTTTATGTTTAATTCTGTGTATAGCAGTTGTTTCATGTCTAATTATGCGTATAGCAGTTGTTTCATGTTTAATTCTTGCTATATTAGTTGTTTCGTGTTTAGCTCTTTCTACAGTAGTTGTTATACGTTTAATTCTTTCTATAACACTTGCTTCATGTTTAACTCTTACAATTAAACATAATATGTTATAATTGCCCCTAGGTATTTAAATTTGCCAGCTTCGTTAAGCAGTTCTCCACAGTTGTTATATTACATGTTTCTGTTATCTTTTTCTTTGATATAAAGATTATTTCTTTTCTTTTCTTGATATTCAAGGAAAGTCCTTGTTTGCACTCAATTTTACTGTAATGTCCAAAATGTGTTGTTGATCTTTCGCATTTTCGGCTATCAATAACACTGTATCATCTCCACAGCGTAGATTGTTTACTGTACAATCTCCACCTCGTATTCTGACGTCTCTTTAATCTCTTTCATTACGACTTCGCTATATAGAGAAAAGAGATCGGCAACAAAACACATCCTTGGCTTACTCCATGCTTTATCTCTTCATTACTTCCAATTTTATGTCCCATATAACTCGCTGCTACTTGTTTCCAGTACGTACTCTTTATTATGCTGAGATCTTCCTAATCAATAAATTTATCTTCCTCATCAATGTTTTTTTTTCCTCATCAATGTTTCTCTTCCTCATCAGTTTTTAACTTCCTCATCAGTTTTTAACTTCCTCGTCAGTATTTATACTTACCAACCTTTCTATTGTTTCATCACGTTTGACATGATCAAATGTCTTGGTATAAACTATAAAGCATAACTTCACCATATAGGATGAGATAAGAGAATAATATGTATGTATTTGTTTTATTCGCACAAGTGCCACTTAACACTAACAAACGGCAAAGCTCTGTGATATATACAAACAAAAGAAACACACACTACACCTTGTAAATACACAATGTTTAGTACGAAATAAACCTTTGAAAAAAAATATTAGAGTAATAATTATATCGAACTGAATTGATAACTTTCAGGTCAAGAGATGACGATCGAAGACATTCTGTGTGAAACTGGTGGGTTTGGTAGATTCCAGCTCTTCATCGTTCTAGGTGTGGGGTTGACTCGTTTCACGATCGGATGGAGCATGTTACAGGTGAGCTGGTAGGTAAACAGTGTACACAAGAAAGATCATGTCATGTCTTCTATCCTGGATAAGGCAGGCAAGGTGGCGCAGTGGTTAGCAAGCTCGCCTCTCGGCGTGGTTGCCACGTGTTTGAAACTCCATGGAGGCGGTGTTTGCAAACTGACTTGGGCTTGCAGGGCGACCCAGACTAAATTGGTATAAGAAAATATTCTAGGAGATAAAGGTTGTCGGCGTTAGTTAGTTAGCGAGTCGCGGTTCCAACTTCACAGCAAAGGGTCGCCCCATTATGCTATGTTCATGTGCCAGTGAATATCACACAAAATGCCATTTACCCGGGTATCAACAAGTGACCTGGACAATAAAGGCGACCACCTCGATAGTGACAACATCACCCACGTGTTAGGTCTTCCTTTATTTCGTTCCCCCTGTTGGTTCCAGACACAGGGCTTGCTAGGTATACTTCTTACAGGCTTTGTCAATACTACTTAGAGGCGTTATCAATACTACTTAGAGGCTTTATCAATATTGGTCAATGAAAGCCTGATAGGCTAGCAGGGAATGCACCTCTTGGTGGTAGTTTGCCTATGGCAAGGGGGAGGTGGACGTGCGCTTGTGGGACCAGGTGGAGAAGGCGGAGGAACAGATTGAGAACCAATATGTGGAAAGAATGAGATTGCGGGGGATCGGCAGGGGTTCTGGAAGAATCTCAAAACTGAGAGGGAAGACCAGGAGAACTTTTAATCAGCGGTGGGAACTATTAGTAGTATTACTCTTCGCTGGTTGTTGACCAAGGGGACGGAGCACGTATGGGAATGCCCTGAGTGCAGTGATGTCGGTTCTTAACTCAACTCAATCAACTCAACTCAACTGGTCAACGAAAGAAAACTTCCCCTCGATGAGAATTAGAATACTTGACAACTAGGTCGTGATGCCTGGCTGCTAGCCACTGGTCAGCCGCTTCTCTCTGTTGCAGGGTGCTGCAATCTATCCAGGATTCTTTAGCCCTTTAGTTGTATTGATAAACCGGCTCTCAATGGGTGATGCTGCCAATACTACCCTAGGCTGTTCTGATTTTTTAAGCAATGATTACGTTCAGTAGTTTTCCGTTTTTTTTTTCTTCTGAACGGCCTACGCTCAAACCATCGAAATCAACGCAAAGCGATCTGCTCCTAAAATAACTGTGGTATATATTATTAGTCATAACAGATGCAAGTTTTGCCATTGCTGTCTATAGGAGCTTGTGGTGTAGTACAAAAGAAAATGGGAGGTGGGAGAGGGGGGGGGGGGGGGAGGTCTTTCGCCTGAGGAAGAAAGGTCGCCTGGCTAGAGAAGTCGCCGCGAACTGTACAAGTTAGGGTGTTCATTTTGTCCCCAGCCGAAAACAAACTATCACCTTACCGAGGATTCGAACCCGGATCTCCCGAATGTTAAACCGGCGTTCCAGCTACTCGGCCAGAAGCGCCTCTGTTCTATTAAGTTCTATGTCCTACAAGATGTTTGTTACGTCTCACTACACTTTGTATGTGGAATAAAAAAAATTTTAAATGATGTATATGACGTCATCAAAAATGTGCTAACAATTAATTAAACTAGTTACAATAGTCATTGCTATGGTTTAACGCTGTTTTGGGGGAGCTGGAAAGTACCAATGAAGTATTAACTATAGCAGGTGTTGGAAATGCCCATCACTTGCTCCAAGATATGACACGTCTCTTCATACTGTCAAATACCTTCTGCAACGTGTTTCTTGTTATTTCTTGAATGGTAATTCACCATTTTATTTGGAGTGCAAATAATTATTCCGGCAGACGACAGCCATTCGCTGCATATTGCTTCACAATGGACTGTGGAGCACATGTTTTGAATACATCATGTACTTAATTTTTCAAATTTGTTCTACTTACAAAGTGTAGTGAGACTTTACAATCACCCGGTATAAACACTCACATTCAAGTGCCCATTACAATTCATGTAGATGACTTATGTTGGAATGGTTCCCGACTGGAACTGTGTGGGTCCCAACGCCACCCAGCCACAGAATGGATCTCTCGACGCGTGTTCTGTAAACAGTATGGACAGCTCGAACAGCCAGAAGTGTGCTAGTTACCATTTTGTGAGCTTGTCTCAGACTATTGTCAATGAGGTGAGTATCTTGTGTTCAGTGTGTCTGTTTGACAACGTTGATTTCCACAGACCCAGTAGTTATGGGACGCCTTACATCTCACGAAAGGCTCCTTTATTTTAAGAGTGTTATCTGGGATAGTATTATTGTTGATATCCTATACTTTGTCTTTGAAGTAGAATTGACTTTGATAATTATGTTTTCTATACTAATGACGTTTTCTTATACTAATGATGTTTTCTATACTAATGATGTTTTCTATTCTAATTATGTTTTCTACACTAACTAAATGTTCTATACTAATGAGATTTTCTATACCAACGAGGGTTTTTATACTATTGTAAAGGTAGCCTTTTGCAAAATAGAAAACATAATGACCAATAAAAAGATTTCAAATGCGACGAGAAAAATAGTGTTGAAATGCTAAATAGAACCTGTATATTTGTGAGGATGTAAGACACTGAGCAGACAAGCTGAAAAACATTAAATCGCAGTGGAAATGTGGTTTCTGAGGAAAATGCAAAGAATACCATGGACAGGCAGAAAATCAAATGAGAATGTCTTACTCGAAACAAATGAAAACCGTAAACTGATAAGAGAAATTTGGTGACAACTGGCAAGTTTGGGGGAAAAGAATAAAGGAAAGGCATAATTTTGGTATCTCTTTTTTCCCGGTGATGACAGTAACCTGTGTCTTTTTAATTCTAACCCTAGTTATTTACGGTTTGCAAGAATTGCATCTACCAAATGTTTCAGAAATTGCTCATTGTCTGCAGTCAATACTGTATCAGCCGCATATCTAATGTTATTGATGTTATGTCTCATATCTTCTACATTTCTGAACATATTTTCACCGTACAGGGAAACAAGATCTGGAGACATTACACACCCCTGTCTCACCCCTCTCTTAATAGGCTGATAATGACCTACTTCGTTATTAATCTTTATGGCTGCTTGTTGTTTCCAGTATATGATTTTTTTTTTTTTTTTTTTTTACAAATCTAATGTCTTTCTCATCGATTTGTAGATCTTCAAGAATCTTTATCATGTTAACATGTCTTACTTTATTAAAAGCCTTTCTGTAGTCTATAAAGTAAAAATGTAGGTCTTTGTTTACTTCTATAGAACGTTCAATTAATGTTCTCAGCATATGCACAGCATTAATTGTACCTTTGCCTTCTACAAACCCACATTATTCTTATCATCTTTGTATGATAATTCTTAGCAAATTCTTCGTGATGTGGCTTATTATGCTAATTGTTCGATGTTGATCACATTCCAAGGCTCCTGATTTCTTTGCGATTGCAATAAAATATAGAATTACAAAATTCAGGAGGTATATCACCAGTATCATATATTGTGTTCAGCAGTCTGGTGACTTGGTCTATTCCGTATTCTTCTAAGGCATTGATCATTTCTGTTATTATGTTGCCTGAACCGGGGGTCTTGCCAGTTTTCATATGGGTAAGAGCATTCTGAACCACCATCTTCAAAATTAATTGTCCTTCATTATTATTTCGAATATCAAACTGTTCTCTGGTATCATCTTAAATGTTTTTCACATAATCTGACCATACATGTAAAATGTGATCTTTTTCTAGAATGAGTTGTCCATCTTTTGATTTTATGCAGCCTGTTAATGTACATGTTCTTTTATTTGTAAGGTCCTGGATTCTTTTATGCAATCATTTTGTACTTTTATTGATGTGTTGTTTTTCAATTTCTATGCAGTTTTTCTCGAGCCATGCTTCTTTTGCCTACTTGCATAATGTTTTTATTTTTCTGTGAATTTCTTCATATTTTTCAGGATTATTTGTGTTGTGTCTTCTTGTTTCCATTAGCTGTAAAATTTCTCCAGTCATCCATTTCTTACGACCCACTTTCTATAATTTTGGAATAGTTGTTTCTGCAGCCAAACGTATTGAAGTCTTCAACATCTTCCATTGATCATCCACATTGTGAAATAGGATCTCAAGATCAGACAATATATCAAATATGTTCTTTACTTCTATAGAGTGTATTTTCAATGACTGTGCAGTGTTTGAAAATATTGCAGATCCAAGTTATGTATTCACCCTCTGTAAAAATCATGCAACATAATAGGTAAAAAATACAAAACTTGGACCGGCAATATTTTCAAATACTACACAATCATTAAAAATACACACTGTATGTTGAAATCGTCTTGTATTTCCTTGTCATTGTTCAGTGTGTACAGATCATATTTAGTGTTTCCTAGTGTATACTTGACTTTAATTAACTTTACCCTCAGTGTGCCTGTAAGCAATCTGTGATCACTGTAACAGTCTGCACTGGAAACTGTTTTTGTGATTGTTAACGCATTT